>PNEQ01010093.1:5692-39661 GCA_003012365.1 Medauroidea extradentata | reverse complement strand
TAACTACTATCGCAATTAAGTCTCTTTATCAACTGTGGATTACTTTATATGGCTGTGGGCGGTGTTCGCGTTCCTCCAATACCTCACGTCTTGCGCTGTGGGCTAATGTTTTCAGGATGAGCGTTCAACCTACCGTGTTGCGCGCGCATCGACTGCCCCTCTGCCTCTCTTGCCTCTTCACCCCCGCGCTGACAGCTACAACAACGTTTGGACCCTACAGTATCACTGAGTCCTCGCCGGTGTCGAATTTCCACCTTTGACGCGTGGGAAGAGCGTGGCGATAAAAGCCAGTGTCTCACGCTTGACGAAAAGCATATCGCCTCTACTCGCAGCTCTCCAGATTGACGTGCAATGTTTTCCTTGTAGTCTTTTTTCCCTACCGGTCTTAAAGCGGTGACCACAACGTTTTATTTTTGAGTAGGATGACGTAAAGACCAAAGCATGCCACTCGCTTTGCACTTTACGAATCCAGGTAATATTCTCGGAGTTGCGGCAGTTTAAACAACCCGTTTTTAGTCATTTTGAGAGGCCCGAAAATCATGTTTCTAATAAGCGTGATGAATTTTTGAAAACATAGAAGCATCGTTTCAAGTGTGTGTTCCGTTCGTAGATGAACATAATATGAATAAGTTTAGCGGTTTCGCGTGAATAAGAATACGCGTGACACGCTGCAACGCCGTCCATGCCTATCTCAGATACCTGACGCGGACAAGGATAGGAATTTACATGTTTTGTTATAATCGTTTGGGCTCTGTCACCTGACGACCTACGTGTACGCCATCTCTCACTTTTTTTTTCGTCTCGGCGCAGTCCACATCGCTATAGGATATTCTATGCTGTTTTTTCAATACTTTATATATATATATATATATATATATATATATATATATATATATATATATATATATATATTCACGCCCACTTGAAAACGACTACTCAAATTCCCCCCCTTCCGTAAGATCTTTATTCCTATATGAATGTTTGCATCAATTCTCCGAAGGCGATATCTTGAAAGGTGACTAGATCGTACCTAATATAACTTAACATGTAAATCACTATATTTACTCGCGCCAAGACAAAGAAGGCGGCACACTTATGGCTTACCATGCTCTTCAAATGTGTTGCAATATGCCCATTGTGTCTTTATACGAAAAGAAAACACGCTTCAGGCAAGGACGGTATGTCATTTCTAAGACATATTCCTAATTAGAAACACTGTTCCTAGGCCCTGCAACATAGATGATAACGACATTTTTAGACTGCCGTACTTCAAAGTGCACGTACCGGATACGCGCGAAACCAGACAGAAATGTTCACTGAACTTTGCTACAAACTTTCTACCAATACAATTGTATGTTCACCGCGTAAATTCTCGCAGTAAAAACGTATTGGCGGGCCACTTGTACGCTAGTCCAGTGCTTGGCTCGTTGTGGCATCGCTGTATTTTACACGCGCTTGAAAGTCGCCCTTATAGCTCCGCCATTTCTGGCCATGATCTTTCATTTATTTTAAACAACTACAAATAACTTAAATATTTTTTAACCAAATTATTTGAAAATATTTGAGACTGTGTACAGTCATACGATACACAATATTTTGCCAGAGCGTTTTTTAAAATAAAGTAGGCCTACCGGTCGCTAGCAAAAAAAAATTTTTTTTTGCTTAATTTTGGCTTATTTTGACAACAAAATATGTGATATATCAGGGGCAAAAGTCTAAAAATCCGTTTGGTGTATTGCAGCAGAAAAATTCATGTGCAAACGATGATATATAGGCAAAGTGTTGAAACTGCCAGAATGAATTTTTGATATATGTATTAATTTGTGTTAAAAAAAAAAGTTTTCTGAAACCACCGCAAAACTAAAGAGACAGGCCTTCTGAGCCTCTACCACGCGGGTAGGCGGCGCTGCATAGCGCTCGTCTAGACTCTCACCTTTGAGTTCGATACTATAGACTTGCTCTCTCGGGTGAGTCTCAACACTTGGCTGACTCGCCGACTTTTTCACTAACCCTCCACGACCAAAACTATTTTCTTCACTAACTTTCCATACGACAAAGGATGCAACTGACTACAACTCCCAAGTTCCCGACCAGTGGCACTTCCCTCCACAAGTGGCTGGCCATATTACTGGTGCACTTATTTACTGGGATAAAGTACAGTTGCGAACAAAAGCATTCGTCAGTTCGCTTCAAATTCGAGACTACACAAGGCTGCATTTATCAAATTATGGTGAAGCAAGCGCATTCTCCGCGTTTCTGGCTGGCATTGCAGTGTTGCACAAACCAGACAACCGTGACTCGTTACTGTTCTTACCACGTGTCGCATTAGGACCACTTCCATGTAACGAGAACGGGAGAAAGGTTCAACGAGCTGTTACACAGCTCTGGCGACTGTAATCTTTATTACTACTATTGTTTGGAGCATTCAACAAGGCCGCAATTGAAATTCCATGATAATACACTATGTTACAAAACCTACATAGGTACACGCAACATAACGAAAGAAACGTACCATAATTTCAACTATATGAAATAAAATCTGACTACCACAATTTTAACAAAATTTACTTAACTTAAATTTAATTAAATGTACATAAACACACGTGTTGATGTCAAAATATTAACCGATCTCTTTCTCACTACTAAAAATTATTCATCCAGAATTCACGACTGTTTAGTAAATTTAAAAAAAAAAATTAAAATTAATAAATGTTTTCAAGTACACAGAAATTTGATATTCGAGTAAAAAACAAAACTTTACAGATGTGTCTTCAAAATTGAAAATAAAACAATTGCATTATTTAGAATTATAATTTTTTGAATTTGTATTGCATCAGCCTTAGCAGGCCTGTTGATAATTAGAGTAGAAATTCTAAACTATCTAAGTGCCTAAAGACACCGAATTTAATTAATTACATCAAACTGAACCATGTGTCAGTGGCTATGTCTTGTTGTAAGAATTCAGATCCTATAATTTTCCTAATAATTTTTATGATAGTTGGAAGAGAGCATGCCCCATATATACGCATACTCTTGCTGCGCTGTTTATTTATACTACTCGAAACCATATTTTTGGCACTTACATCATTTACAATTTCCACTCTACAAGTAGTTATATACACCTCAGTCATAATGAGATGGAAATAATATGCGTGGATATGCACATACGGGTGGAAATAACGCCAAGCGAAATGAAGGAAGTCTCCTGTAATAAATTCACTCCCACCCACATCTGAAGAATATAGAGAGAAATCCACAAGGTAATTTTTTTTTGCAGCTAACCGTAAGAATTCATTGACCGAGGGACGGAGTTGTAACACACACTCGCATTCGGAAGGATCTGGGTTCCATTTCCGGTTCTAACCATTCTGATTTCGGTTTTCTCTGGTTTCCCAAAATCGCCCCCAGCGTATGCTGAGGTAGTTCATTGTCATCGGCCATGGCCGATTCTTCTCCCAGTTTCTGGCTTTGCGCAAAAGTATTGTGTAACCGTATCTAATGACTTCGCTGTTGACGAGACTTTAAAAAGTTACCTACTGAAAGATCTTCCTTGAAATACTTGCTTCCAAAATAATTATCCGTAGAATTAAAAAAATGTTTAGGTTGTAATTTGCGCCTTTTTACACGAGAAACAGCAGCAGTTCTACAAAATAATTCGTTCTGCTTCACTGTTCGGGTTGAATTGCTACAAACACTAACATTTTTAACATCTAGAAAGATGTTGGGGAGAATTGGTTGGAAAGAAGTAGTGGGAAATAGAGGGAGGGGGCGGAAGAAATTCGGCAGTTAGCAATCAGCAATCGGGAAAAATCTATTGGAAAAGCTTATTTTTCATCCAAAGACTGTTGGTACCATGCTTCGTAATTGAGGAACGCGGCGTTGAACGTAATAATAGGAACTACACGAAAAAGAACAGGACTTAAAAGCTTTAACTTCCGTAACGTGTAAGACACCCACAGAAAGTCAAGAGTTTTTGTAATTTTGTGGCAGAAAAGAGGGTTTTGTTTTCGAGGCTCATGACTTTTGCCACATATTGCCAACGAAATTAAAACCATAAAAAAAAAATGTGTTGGCCAAACATTTCTGACCTTTGCTTGGGTGTGAGTGCACGCGTGTTTGCGTGTACGAGTATATATTCTAGAAGAAAAACGAAGCATGGGAAATACGTAGGTAGATAAAAGGAGGAGTACACTCACCTCGCGACAATCCTGGGACTAAACGTTGTATCGTGTGGCTTCTCAGCGATACATGATTGTACATTGATATTTCAATTTAAGGCGCCCGTCTACCTGCCTCTCAAACTGCGTTGCAGTGTGTTTGAAATACACGTTTTATTAACAAACTGTTCCACGTGTGCTCATGCTGGTTTAGCACGAAAAGAAATAACATTTCAGACCAGGACGGAATACAACTTTCAACACGTCACGTATGTCGCAAAAAGCATTTTTAATCCCTTCAACATGGCCGAAAACGGCATTTTAAGACTGCCGTGCCTTACAATATTGTGGACGAATGTCTGCGAAACTAGTATAGGGCCCTGCGTTGGACTTTCCTTAAAACTTTCCACCAATAAAGTGATGGGGTCACCACTGAAAGTGTCAGTCAGGCGAGTGATCTACGATACCACTGCACGCCGTTTCAGCGTCTTGCAGTAGAGGCGATACCGCGCCACAGGAGCTGGTCAACGTCGCCCTTCGCGCCGTGCCTCACTCACACAAACACACGGCCAGTAGACGGGCGGCTTAATAGGACTATACACCGGGTGTCATTTTCCGTGTTTGATGCGCGGAGACAGTGAAGCGATAAGGTTCAGCTTTCCACACTCGACTGTAACAACATCGCTTATATTCGCGGCGCGCCAATCTGGCGTGCAGTGATTTCATACTATTTTTCCTAAGGGTCTTAAAGCAGCGACCCTTCAATTTTATCTGAGGAAACTTTGTAGTAAAGCCTAACGCATGCTTCAAACGTTGTATTTTACGAATACGGGTGGTACTTTTCCAGTTACGGCTGTCTAAAAAAAAAAAAAAAAAAAAAAGGCCGTTTTTAGTCATTTAGAGGGGACCCAAAACATGTTTTAGAATATAAACATATTGTGAATAAGTTTAGCTGTTTTGCATAGAAAATAATAGGCGCGGCCCGCTCAAGAACCGTCCATACGTCAGGTGCATAAGCCTCTTAAGGGGCTTCCCTAGATAGGTTACGTTTGTGTGAGTGAGGCAGGAGCGGTGAAATTGCCGTTGACCGACATATGTAATGCATTATCGCCTCTCCGTGCAAGCCACTCAGCTGGTGTGCAGTGCTTCGCTATTATCCTTTTTCCTATGAGAATTTAAGCGGTGACCACATTATTTTATTTGTGGCTAGCATAGTTCAAAGTCTAATGCTTGTTTGAATGGTTACGCTTTTCGAATCCGAATGTTATTTTTACAGATACGGCAGTCTGAAAATAACAATTTTTGGCCATTTTGAGGGGCTCTAAAATGACGTTTTAAATAAACCTGCTGCATTTTTGAAACTATATCGACACTTTTTGAAGTGTGTGTTCTTTTCGTAGGTATACAAATACTATGTGTGTTAGTTTCGGCATAAGAAGAATAATCGCAGCTCGCTGCACCGCTTTTCAAGCGCGGGTAGAGAGGCCCCTTAAGCGGGAGTGTTAAAAACCGGACGTTCGTTAGTATTAACAGAGAATCTATTTATGGGATGACACAGTGAGGGGCAAAACACATCAACTGTCGTTCCAAATCGCGTAGTAATTACTTGCGGAACAAAGCGCTCTTAATGCTTCACACGCCATTAAAATTCAGAACAAATAACGAAAACCAATAAAAAGAATCAGTTGAATTATAACACGAACAGAGTGACAGGTTGATCTGGAGTGAATCGTTGCAGCCAGCTTACCGTGATCGGCGGTTATTTCCGGTCTCCGCATCTAGTTCCGGAGTGAAGTTATTTTTGTCGTGATTGTTTTGTTTGAACAGAATAATAAACCGGTTCTCATCGAACCACTGCATACCATCGGTAATAAAAATAGCACCAGTATTTAGCTACTGTTATTTATTACCATTTTATAGCATATTATGTAAAATTCACGTACGAATGCTCCATATATGTGTACGGAAATAATAATTTAGGTTATGTAAAGAAAGAATATATATTTCACCCAGTTATAATTACAATTACAAATTTATTAATATTAATTATAATTACAAAAGAAGGAAAAAACGGTTTAATTGAAAATTTCTTTTACTAAAATTAATGGTTTTATGAAACCATAAAATGCGAAAAATTATTTTAGTGACAGACTTTTAGCAATTTAACATAGACGTCTGCGTACGTGCTGTGAAATACACAGATCTGAGACACCAACTTCCTGCGCATTATACTGAATTGACAGTTGTTGGCAGCTTATCTAAAATATTTACATGGCGGTTTATTTAATCTCTGGACTACTAAAACCATATAATTTTTGTATGACCTGCTGGTGTAACTGATTTTCTCTCGAGAATAGTTTCAACGGTTTCCGAGAAATAGCATACAACCTTATTATTCTTGTAGTGATATCTTACGAAATGGCTAACAAACAATGTGTATGTATTGGCACTTGAGATGCTTCTTATATGTACTACTGACAGTATAAAATGTTAGGTGAATATTGGTTAAACATTGCATAGACTATACCAATGTAAAGTACTTGTGCAGCGGGAACATTTCTACGCTGTTTTTTTTTTTTTACTTTAACTATAAGATTGAGATGGCTTTCATAGTACTACTGTTCCGTGACTTTTATGGGGTTCATTACATCATTTCCGAAATGACATTAAAATGCTTTATTTTTCATGTAATTATAACTTACAAAACTACTTGCAAAAGAGGTTATGTAAAGAAATATCTTATTTTGTTTTCGATAATTAACGATTGCTTAATGCAAGTTGGATATTTTCGCATACTGCTGTTTATACAGTCGCCATTTCGAAAATAAGTGATTGCTCCTGTTAAGTATACATTGCCTAATAAAGAACTACTTGTGAGGTACAATTGACTGGAATCGGTTGTAGTTACCCAAAGAAATGTTTTCACTTCTAACTTATATAACGGTGAACTAGATAAGTTCATATATCAATGAGATATTTTTAACGTTCTTTGTTTGATCTAAATTATAAGACAAACAGTAGCTCTGGCAAACACAGCAAATTATACCAAAATATTTATATGGTCGGCAATTTTAAAAATAAGATTCCGAACCAGTTCAAGTGAAATTCTTAACATAGCCCGTAGTTGCATTACTCACGTAACACACTTTACAGAACCGGTTTATTAATTTGCAAGTTATAAAATATTTGTATTTCCACTTAGTAGTTCTAATTCCGAAACACCAAACGACAGAAATATACTTTATGTAATACCTTGCATCTACGATAAACCTTAAAAATATTAATTTATTGTAAAAAATTTTTATTTGTTTTCAAGATATACCATTTCACCCTTAATATTAAAATGGCCGCTATTTTGAAAATGAGCTAGATTCAAAGGTTTAAAAGTTTCATTATATATATACGCACAATATTTATTATTTGTCTTTAATTAGGGGTTACTTCTTTACGTCGTTAGAACGTAGGGTGATATATTCAATTCAAATTCATAAAGGTCATAAAAATTTATTTATTTTTACCTTAACTATTTAGTCCATTATTTATGCAACAAAATTTTTCACTTATTGAAAAATGTTTTACCGGCGGTTTTTAATTTTATTCTTTACTATTTCTAGTATGTGTTAAATTTATTTATTTATTATTATTTTGTTAGTAATTTGAGTTGTTGTTTTGTTTACGTTTTTAAATATCTGTTTCTAAATTAGATTTGGTATTTTGGTGTTGAGCTACTGCTCAAAGCAGCCTATATCAAATCAAACAAAAAAAAATACATCGCCACATACATTCGTATAATATAGTAATTTCGTAAAGTGCTTTCAGAAATTAACTTTCATATATAATTTGACCAAAGCAATGTTTACAGTGTCGGATCTGACCACCAATCCAAACTATTACGCATGAGTGGAAGAGTGGCCTAGTTACTCTCCTCTAGCCGCCTGTATTGTCGCAGTTGCTGGGGTGTAAACGCGGACACTCAATCTTGCAGGTTTTAACCGCCGGGACAAGTTGGCGCGATAAAGCTACAAATACCCTCACAGCGCCCTAGCCGGGTTCCGAAGACAAACGGGTTTTCATTTTGCTGCCAATCGAGACCTTATCCCCTTGCGTTGCGGGAAACAAGAGGCTTTAGCCGGCGATATGTTTACTCCGGGTATCTCTGGAAATGACTTTTACGTCCCAGCAAAGAAGTAAAAGGAGGGTAGAAATTGCCCCAAAAAGTCGCGTATTCGCGCAAAACTGTCGCAGGCATCTTCAGTCTGCGGACGTAGACAGCATAGCGTCGTTCATCGTTTACTCAGTACTGAAGACTAACTCGTATAGGCCTATGTCAGCCCTGGAAATACAAACAGTGAGTTCGAAGCGTTAAAAAAAATTGCCCTTGTAGAGTTCAATAAAGCTCGCTCTACGTGGTTCGAATTTTCTCACGAGATTCGCTACGAGGTAAGGCAAGGTTAGGTAAGTGGATTTTCTTCGGCAGCGAGGTCATTCGAAACAATGACACACATCTCGGCACAACGACAGGAGCTGGAGAGGACTCGGCCATGGCCTTCGATAACGAACCATCCCAGCGATTTCGGGAAACTATGGAAACCGAAATCAGGATGGCCGGAGCCGAGAATCGAACCCGGGTCCTCCCGAATGCGAATCCAACGCGTTACCGTCGCGTCACCTCACTTTTTTTTATAATGTAAGGCTCCTTGGCGAGGTAGCAACATCGCCAACGAGCCAAACATCCCCCCTTTACAGCTTTAGTATTTGACAATTCCCCAGTTGTGACAGTATTTGCTGACTCTGACAATTGAAAAGACGCTAACGGACAAACACAAATTTTACACCCAGCCAGACCTGGGAATCGAACTCAGAACCCCTCGTATCCAAGTCGGTCGCTCAACCAACTGAGCTACAAGGGGAGGGGGGCTCGCACTATGCGAGCCGGCCACCCGTAGTTAAGTTGGTTGATCAGCCAGCTTTGGTGCGATGGGTTCTGAGTTCGATTCCCAGGTCTGGCTGGGTGTAAATTTGTTTTCGTCCAAATTGTCTCATAAAACTGTCTCTCTCAAATTGCCTCGCGAAAGTTACTCGGGTTTGCGTAAATAAGTCACATTAAAGATGGGGAATGTTTGGTGCAGTGCGGAAGCCTTGCCGCCGTACCAAACAGTTTTTAAAAATGTGCAGGGCCCATTACTTGCTCCATCTGCACACGGTATCCGCGTTTCCTTGTAAGAGATATTTTCAGATTCATAATGCTATAGGTTAAGTTGACGATATTTACCCGTTGAAGGAAATTTGTGCATTTAAAATCTGCTATGTTGAACTGTATATGGAGGTTATGTCTGAATTCCAATACATATTTGCAAGACCGAACACCATTTACAACAACTCAAATTGTGCTTAAAGTTGTTTGTGAACGTGTTTAGTTGCAAATCCTTGTGACCAGCGCGTTACCATAAAAAAATTATACGTACGATTACTTTAAACCACTGTGGAAACATTTTGCATCAGTAAACTGTACCTATAATATCATAGTTTGGTCGGTATACAATGATTATATAGTCTTAATATCATATAGTATTGTAAGGAATATTGCTAAGTGTGCGGCGGGCTTTAAGCCGGGTCTGAAATAAAGAGTGTGTACACTCTCACTCTACACTCTCACTCTCGCCCACTTTGGTTCACTCTTCATTAAAATTGAGACAGCCATCCTCGGATGCACCCTCGAAGCACTGCAACCTAGCGTGAGTAAAGGAAAGCTGGAAAAATAAATGACTGCAGAAAACAATGTTAGTTAGGTTATGGTCTGAATATGGATCGTGAGAATGCCTTTGCTGTGCTGCGAATAATCATAAATCATGTCAGCGAATAACATAGAAGAAGACCAAAATAAAAAAAAAATTGTATTTAAAAATTTTTAAATTTTCTTTTTAAACTTGAGCATTTTTATTAATTACAAAAAGTATTTTATTTTTTGTTTTTATATATGTCATTTCATAGCCTACAACATTGTTATACACTGTGAATTTTTTCGGTTCAGTATGTCATTTGGTTTTAGTGACGTATATAAAACCGTAAAGTGGAAATTTTGACGCTTACGACTCATTACGCGAAAACTGTGAGAGATACAACAATTTTCGAAGAGGAGGATTTAGTCACAATTTATGTCTAAAATAAGAAAAAATATTTGGTACAAATATAAAAAAATACGTAAACTGAGATGAACCACGCCCTAAGTCACGAGTCCTTGAATTGCTTGCAGGCTTTTAAACGTAACCGGTTGATCAAGCGATACGTGTGGTCTCTTGACGCTGCAAACCTACCTAACACTTGCAAGTGGTGTGTTATTTTCCTATCAATGCGAGTAAACCCTTGGGTTACTGCAAATCTCAGTGTGTTGGTAATGTGTTCTGTGCGTTAACATATTATTTTATCGTTGAGTAGGAGGTCTGACCACTAAAACTTCTCCATCCCCCCCCCCCCTTATGATATAGCATTTGTTTCGCATTTAATCTGTGTGCGAAATTTTACGCGAACTTAAGGCGGTCGACTGGACGGCACTCGAGCTGCGTGCAGCGTGTTCTGAGTTACGTATTTTTTCTCAGAGACCAGTAAACGTGCGTCCACAAAGCTTATTTACGAAAATACAACACATTTCAGAATACTTGCGAATGTGACTTTCAAGACATCACGCACATTGGAAGCATTATTTTAAAGCCCTCGAACTTGGTTAAAATCGTCTTTTTCACGCAGTTCTTTCTCAAGAGATATGTTACGGAGAGCAATACAGTAAAGACGTTACGGCGGGAACCCTGCGCGCGAGTTTACAACTTTGGCCGTAGAGGCGATATCACAATACGTGTGCCGGCCTACGTCGCTCTTAGCGCCTCATCGATTTTCGCCTCATACACAAACATACCCTTCACCAGGCGGCCGCCTTAAGGTGACCGTCTTCCGGGCCGCTGAGCGGCGTGCAGAGCTTTGACCGTTACACGATAATTCGAAAACTGCTCAACGCACATGAGTGGTAGCTATTTATAACTGTAATTCAAAGAACGTTACATGTATGTAGCCTATACGCAATTCAGGTTCACCCCTTTTTATTGAAGTTTATTTTCTAGCGGCTGAAAAAAGGCAAAAATTGGGGTTTCGCAGTCCTTTTTAATTATGAAACTGTTGGCACAGAATATTATAAAACGCATAGCCATGTACAACACACATTTAACTTTAATATTACATCATAAAATGGTAGGGTCATTGCTGATAGGCTGATCCCAGAGGCTGGATGTCTGCGAGAAGACCACATGCCAGTTCAGTGACTAGCACCTAGAGAGGCTAGGGAGAGGCTTTATGCGCATGATGTGTCGTCCTTATCGCTTCCGCACTTCTAGGACTTGAATGCACAAAATACGTCCACCCAGGCAGTCGCCTTAAGGCCAGTTATACTTACGGGTGGAAGGGGAGGGCAGCAATGTATGCCAAGATATCGTAAAGAATGTGCCGCCGACCAGCGTTTGTAGAGCAGTATAACATCTGTGTACAAGACTTGCTGTGTGGTGAATTTCCTAACAGAAAAAACAGTCCGTAGCCAATGATTGAATTTATTTTTCAAGAGGAATTATTCAAACAGCTTCAAACATTTTCCAGGCTGGTGTTGTTATGATATTGCCTGGCAATCCGGACAGCGAAAGAGGTTCCGGATGCAACTAGGCCAGCCAGCGTTGGGAAACCACGGAAGACAGCAACTCACCTCACCCCCCTCGTAGTGGGACAATATTGAGGACAAGCGCACCGATATATGGCACGGTTACCAAGTAAACTGGGTCGGTCGTCGAGCTGTCGTCCACCAGCACTCATCCGATCAACAGCAGTGCAGTTCTCCGCCGGGGACTCGGGATCGAGCCCCGGCAGGTGCGTGCTCGTCCGTCGATGCCGTCTCCTCATCAATCCAGCTTCGGTAGGGTCGTTAGATCTAGTTGTGTGGCAGCAACTCTCAACTTAACATAATAATTGAATAATCAGTTATATTGTGCTCCCCTCCTAAATAGAACACAATGAAACCTATTTTGTATTCGGTATACCTGCCATTGTAGTGTAATAAATGCCCGTTTAACCATACCTGTCTTAAAGTCATTTAGCCCTAAATAATATCTAAATAACCCACAGAGTAGTTACCATCTGAGTGAAACCCCCCAAACTAATAATAACTTATGAGCAACCCAATATAATAACGACCTACAAAATATGCATATCACAACAGTGTGTCTACATGCAGAGTGTTTCCGAACCACAAATGCAACCGCTGTAAAGTGATTTCCTATGCACATTTGGATATAAAACATAACATGAACTACGTTGTACTGTAAATAATAAGGGAAGTTCCGATTTTTTAAAGTCAAATCGTGTAAACGGAAAATAATAAAATGTACGCAAGATAAATAATAAGAGGACCTTGCCCGCAGATGTTTGACACGGACAGAAACATAGATATTCTAAGTTATTGGTAGTTTTCATTTGCTAGGCGTTGTATTTGCATTTTGTACACTATGCCAACAGGAATTTTTGGTACTATCAGAAAACCGAGGTGTTAATTCCACCGTAAATACGGTTTATTTTGATAGTGACTGGCATTATATCACGCAAACAACAAGTGCCTCCAGAACTTTCAAAATTTACTGTGGTTGACGGAGAATATTGCCAGCAGCACATTGCGAAACATGCTTTGTGAAATGAAATCTCGAGAGAAAAAAATACTTCAAATTTTAAGAATGTATAGCGCCATAAACCTACTCTTTATTCAAGGTATTCTTTACTGAGAGAGAGAGAACAGGATTGCTTGTATTTTTTTCCATCACAAACAATAAAATACGCAAGGTAATAATTCCATATGACTTTGAACTTGACGTACAGCAAAGCGGCAATTCACCTTTCTCCGATTCGAAGGTCACCTGGAATCCTGAGAGTGAGATAAAGGAGAAAAAAGGATGAGAGAGAGAGAGTAAAGGCGGAGTTCTAACTGCGCCTCAGCATCTCGGAGACTATACGGTGGGAAGAGGGAACAAGTGAAATAAAACGAGCTCCTCTTTTCTTTTATTTTTGTACAATAAGAACGGCGACGCGGGAAAGAGTCTGCAGCCAAGGACACATCGCCGTTTAATTGGTAACATAGACGGGACGGAAGGAGAGACGTGAGTGGGGAGCGGAATGCCAGAGTTCGCAAGGACCAAGTAGACCGAGGAAGGGAGGGTATTTGAAGTTTGGAATAAACAATGATCACAGAAACTTCTCGTCTTTTATTCGCACGGAGGAAGAATGCTTCCTGCGTGCCGGTCATCCGTGCTGCGAGCGTTGTTCCTCTTCGTTGAGGAGTCAGGACGCTGGACAAGGGACTCTGGACCAGATCCAAAGAAACGTACGACGGTGGCCTTCAGCCAGACAATTCTGTCAATTAGCGGACTAATTTAGACATCATCTCAAGATGTCAGATATATAAGATGCTTACGGAAACGTACTGGGTTGGTAGTGCTGGTCACGTGACGGGATCTACTCAGTTGTTGGAAGCTGAAGAGTAGTTACTTGGCGGCCTTTTATGTATAAGTTAATACAGGAAACATAATTAATGCCATCCCAGGTAATAATTGTTGCCAACTTTTCAAGCAATTATGCCACCTTTATGCATTCGTATAATGTGATCGTTTTCGTCTGGAATAAAATGCACGAAATTCAATTGAGCAAGTGATTTATATTTTTATTTTTCTTGTGGACTTCGAAGCACTTGGAGATTCAAACCTACAAATAACTTTACTTTAATTTAAGTTTCATGCATTCCAAAGAAGAATAAAACAGCAATGTAATCGAATTTGTACCCTTCTAGTAATTAACTTATATTAGAAATAATATTGTATCCTATGGTGTGTGCATTTTTTTTTGTCACACATATCCAGTTAAACTTCATAGATTCAATAAACTGAAAATCAAAAATATTAAATAAACTGCGTATTATGAGCTCTCTTGGATCATGCAACAGGAGCTACATTCTAATAATATTTTCTTTTCAGTGAAGGATAACTTCTTTGAGACTGTTTAGTTGACGATAAAAGAATATCGCTTAGTAGAAAAAAAATTCTTACAAAAATGCCTTACTTTTTTCTTAAGTTGTGTATGATGACATTATTTTAACATTATTTTCTGTGCCGAAAACCAAACCTTATTTGATTTGAACTTCAAGTTTATCTTAAAACCGTAAAGATTGTTGCTGAACTATGTTAATAATAACACAGAAAGTTTTCATCGTGCTGTAAAGCTTAAACTTTAATTTCCTATACCGCAATTAAAGTTGTACCGTGACAAAGAACTTGTTTTCGTCTTATTACATCCACAAGTGTAAAATTTAACTTACTATGATTTCGTTTGTGTTTAATGTTCCGTAATGATACATTACGTGGGCAATTCCGTAGGCAGTAATTGATATAATGGTGCTAGATTATATCGGGTATACTCGCGGATCAAGGTTGAACTATTACTGTACTTATTAAACGGTTACAGACTCCGTGCACCTGCAGATATTTTCTGTTTCTGATCCACAGGAACCATTTAGAGCTAGAGGTGACACTGGCAAGCGTATCAAATGTACCGTCAACTTTAGTCACGGGACAATGAATTTATTTTTTCTCTCCGATATGTACCACATGCAGTGGCGAAGCGTGAAGTGTTCTAGGGCAGGTGGTGATTAGCAGTGACTATACAGAACTCTCAGGGCTGTATCTACAAACAGCTTTCGAATGACAACCAAATACTTACCAATGCTTTCTCTATGGGGATAGCAGTTGGTTTTCATTCGAAAGCCGTTTGTAGATACGGCTGTTACGTACACATAGGTAAATATATCACTTGTGGATAATTGCTTATATAATTATATGAATTAATGAATGATTGAATTAAAGTCAGAGTTCCGGACATGGTAAGCTACCGGATAGCGCGTCAGTGTCTTTGCGAGGAGGCGCGACTCACGTCACTCCGAAAAGAACAATTCGTAGACGTCCTCGTTTATGCTCTACCTTTCAGGTATTTTAAATAAAAAATCTTCTCAATCGTAGCGTTTGTTCCGACAAATTGCAAACACGGGAATTTGCGGGGCTCTGGTTAGTCCAGTACACGAATGTCTCGAGATAGGCCTACTTCAGACCCTAATTCCCGAGGGGCGTCGCGGATCACGTCCGGTTTATTCCTCGTTGATTAATTCTAATAATTACAATCAATTTTGTGTTTCGCGAGCGACCTCGCTCTGAGGTTCGGGACGCACGACCCCGCAAAACATGCGCTTCCCGCGAGCAACGACGCGACCCCCTCCAAAACCTGACAGCCAATCCCAGAGCTGTATCATCGCCATAGCCACGCCTCCTCGCTCCGAACCATCAGCTATTCCTCCGACAACTATGCCGTTTATTTTTCTTATTTTCAATTTTTTATCACAAATAACAAAACCATTATTATACAGGTCATAAACAATTTCACACATATTTACATAAACCCTGAAATATTAATTATTGGTGTGAATATTTGACTTAATTTAGTAAACGGCCCCTGATTGGCTGCCCCCTACTCTTCCCTTTCTTGGGTGATCGCAGGCCAACGTCACTTGGGGCGGCTTTACCCTCCCTTCCTTGCAGAACAAGACAAATGTGCTCGTTATTCCTTTTCAAACAGCTCTTGAGGGACAGCCTCGCAAAACAAAAGATAGGGTTGCCTTCCTTGTCCACAGCCCCCGTGGTGCGACATGTCCTTGTTAGAATGTTGGAGAGGGATGGGTTGTGGGGTAGACCACCGCCAACGATACTATACAAACTTCCTTTCTGTGCCAGCCACAAACCTTCTTACAACATTATTTTTAAGTGAAATGAATGCATTATATAAATATAACTGTTAATTGCTCTTTCCAATCGGCTATACACTAAATGCCGATTACACGGCTTTCAGTTGCCTGTGGAACCATTTGACTGGTAGAGACAGGCACATTCCTCAGCCAGTTGCATGTAAGAGGCGAGGAACTAGTTCTCAGCAATTCACCTAGGTCTCAGCAACACAACTGTCATCTGCTCAAAGTGTATAGTCAGATATCATACTGCTTGCCTTGGATCACATCCACGCTTCGCCACTGACCATACGCCACTTAAGGCTATTGTCTTGGACCCTTGAGAAGCTAACATGGTCCCATCGCTGATTTAGGGTTGTATAGGTGACACCCCCCCCCTCCAACCTGTTTTCTCATTTGCTTGGTAACACTAGTCTTCAGGATGCTAGTTACAAACTGCTCAACCCTTACAATATTACAATTTGCATTATACATAACATTAACATATATTTCATACGTGTTACCATTCATTTCTCTTCATCCCTTTCTCATTACAACTTTCACGTTCAGCACCAAAACGGATAGAAAAAAATCCCTGACACTGACGCCTGGTGGCAATTCAAAATGAAGAAAACAAGACTAATGGAAATCGTCTTTACTGCGTATGTGTGTCTCTCGCTACTCACGTAAGTATAAAAGCGAAGCACAACTATTTAGCCTTAATAACAACGTAATAGTGCGAATTTTCAGGCGCATCATTATAAACATAGAATTTATGACGACTCGTAGAATGTTTATACAGGAGAACTGCTCGGAAACTTATAATTAACTTGGGATGGAAGCATATGGAGTACGATATATTACAGTTAGTTTCCAGATTAATGGTGACGTTAAACACATTTATAACAGCGATCGTCAGTCCTCAGCTCTCAAAGTTTGGGCATGTGCCATGGTTGCCAAATTTGCGGTTTCGCGGCGAGATTTAGCTCTCATAGACAGCCGCTTAGAGCCTGCAAAGTTATTGCCCAGCTCAGTGGGAATCACAGAGGATTTTTATATGCCGGTCGTAAAAATACTGCGGTCGTTTTAAAATACGACTGTGCATTTTTTTTCCTGCTACTTGTAAAGTTTCTATATTTCCTGCGTGTCTAGGAGCACAAAAAAAAAAGAATCACTGTATTTTATTTATCAGAGTTTTACTGCTCTGATGGCCCGTCCTTGTCCAAGTGGAACTGTGTGTAGAGTGAGAGATTTTGGTTTGCTATTAAAGCATCGCTCTTTAGTTTAGAAGCGGTTTCGAACATAATTTTTTTAACGCAAATTAATACACATATATCAAACATTCATTCCTACAGTTTTAAAACTAATATATCATTGTTTGTATCTGAATTTTTTTTGTTGCAATACACCAAACGGATTTTCAGATTTTTGCCCCTGAAACATCACGTATATCATTGTGAAAATAAGCTAAAATGAAGGAATTTTTATTCTTTTTGCTAGCGAACGGTACATTATTTCAAAAAAACGCTCTGGCAAAATTGTGTACCGTATGACAGTACACAGTCTCGTATAAGTTATTTGCAATTGTTCGAAATAAATGAAAGACCATGGCCTTAACATCGAGGTTTTTAGCGCGGGTGAGGGGGTGACATGAGGTGAGTATGGAGCTGCACCGGAATGAAAGGGTGGGGGAAACGGGAGATCCCCGAGAAAACCCGCCAACCAACGACATCGTTAGTTGTGTGCAGAACGGTACGATCAACAGTCACCTGTTTTTCGCTTGCACGAATTATTGACAAAAAAGCGTTCTTATTTTGAAAAAGAGGGAACTACATTGGCAATTTATTTCAAAGGTAGCGAATTTGTATGTGTGTGTGTGTGTTGGTGTGTGTGTTTGTGTATGACCGGGCGAAGTGGATTAGTGGGACCGACCACCGTATCTCACTTGGTTGAGCAGCCGGATTTGGTGCGAGGGGCTCTGGGTTCGATTCCGAGGTCTGGCTGTGTGTAAATTTGTGTTCGTCCAAATTGTCTCTCTACGATTGTCTAATGACATTTACATGGGGTTACTCACATTAGTCACATTAAAGTGGGGAGTGTTCGATGCAGTGATGATGCGGAAACTCCCGCTCGCTACTGCACCAAACACTTTTTTTTTTAATAAAAAAAGTGTTGAAACAATTACCTCGCATTCGTGAGGACTCGGGTTCGATCCCCGGCTCCGGCCATCCTGATTCCGACTTTTCAGGGTTTCCCAAAATCACTCCAGGAGAATACTAGGATGATTCCTAAAACAGGCCATGGCCGACTCCCATCTTCCCCTCCCACCCCCCTACACGGTGTACCACCCCCAAGGATGTGCTATTTTAAGGCACGAAAAACGTCCAATAAATAAATTAATATAATTATAAACACATAAATACGTTTTTTATTTAAAATTCTGTAATTTCATAGTCGATGCTCTGGACAGTGTTACTTCTATTATAATTACTTCGCATACAATTTTTAAGTAACAATACACATTTTCGATTCCTTTATTGTGCGCTATTACCTCACAAATTTAACTTACCACGCCCTCACTAACAGCGGCCGATACATCCAGGACGCTTTGCTTTCCACGGTATCAGGGACGGTATATAATTATATATAACGTAATCATTAAACTCGTGGTAGGGGCAAGTACAAGTGTTGTCCCATCCCTTTCTTCTAGAAGAGGGGAAGTGTCTCCCTCCCTTTTTGGTTCTGTCCCCCTTACTTCTCGTTAGACACTGGTGATAGCCATAACAAGTTGCTCAGTGTCAGTACTCGGAAGTCGGATGCTATTGCGAAGCTTGCACGGTTCTCTGTCTTGCCGTAGCCTACCGCCGTGTCCACAGGCAGTTATATTAAGTTACCTGCATGCTGGGGGTAGGTAGGTAGGTAAGACTGGGTTTGCTCGTTCACCAGGAAAATGTATATAAAACCTGCCAGAATCTCGTAACGATTAAAATTCTTCCCTGCCCAGTTTAACCTTGTTACGGGTAACATCGTAATTTTATGTTTATACAAAAAGTATTGGTTTTGCAGGCATTATTTGGGCTAACATTTCCCTCTTACAAAAAATAGCTCAGCCAGGTTTTCCATAATCGAATTTCAAAATAAAAATTTGCCTGTATTTCGTTGTTATACGCCGCATAAACCTACGAGTTTAATGAAATGAAAAAAAAAATAATATTGAAGCTACAAGTCATGGGCTTGACATATACAGGGTGAGTCGGGAGGAAAGGTACATGCTTTGAGGGGTGATAGTACTGGTGATTCTGAACAAAATGTTTCCAATAAACGTAGCCCATTTCTTAACCGTTTCAGAGAAACCGAACGAAAACAACAAGGAACGGGAAATTTGCAGGTGACTGTAATTCACGATACTGTTATCGTATGTTTTGTTTAATTATGTACATTTCCTCACAAAACATGTTCAAACACTCCACCACCAACTTCAATGTATTTTGCTGCTCTGATAGACAGCTGCTGTGTTGCTGATCTGAGCTCATTAGTACATTGCTTTACTTGAGCACAAGCATGGTAAATACGAGCGAGAAGTTCCTCTCTTGTGTCCACCCTGCGAGTGTAGACTTCGCTTTTAAGCCAACCTCACACACATTATTTCAATGGGGTAAGATCAGGTGCCCTCGGTGGCCAAGTTGAGCAGCAATTCGTCTCGAGCTAGTTGTTGGACTGCGTTCTAGTATCTGAAGAATGTTCTCAACTTCATTAAGAGCTTGTTGTACGGGACGTTCGGATACAACATTTACGCTGGGAAGCGTACCACGGTCACGCAATCCTCCAAACACCCTGCTAAACACTCCGCTATCTGGAACTCTGCGATTAGGAAATCGTCGTTCGTACTCACGAACAGCGGCTCTGGTATTCCCATCGGAGAAACCGTAGACAAATATAATGTCAACATACTCTGCATGTGTGAAGACCTGTGGTATTTTGACTACACTGAACTGTATTCACTGTACACGTAACAACACTGTAGTTCCCAATACTAGGGCAAGCACTGTAGGACTGAGACTGAGGTAAACAACTGCACCATGCTTAGAGCGCCACTGTGTGGAAATGTACAAAATTACACATAACATAAGATAACAGTAGCGTGATTTACCGTCACCTGCACATTTCCCGTTCCTTGTTGTTTTCATTCGGTTTCTCTGCAACTGTTTAAGAAATAGGCATATGTTTATCAGAAACATTTTGTTCAGAATCACCAGTACTATCACCCCTCAAAACACGTACCTTTCCTCCCGACTCATCCTGTATAAAAAAACCATTACAAAATATTTAAAAATTGTTGAAATGTTGAATTATTGGTACAATTAGCAATTTTCAAAAATATAACAACATATTGTAATGAGATTTAATGTGTGTCAGACAGTAGTCCGTGACTTGAAGTTTCGTGTAATTTTTTTTTAAATTTAATATGTTCATTGTTTTTTGCGGTTATAAGAACGAAAAAATATTTGAAATGCAATTGGGGGTAAACGGGCTAGTTATGTTTTGTAAGAGGAAACTATTCTCCCAAGTAACGACTGTAAAACTAACACTATGTCGTACAAAAATTTAATTATGCATTTTTGCCACTAGAACGCCCTTAAGGCTCGGTTTCAGTCGCCATATTGAATTTAATATTTTTTTTCGCTTTTTTGGAATTCTAAGTAGAAAAAGTTTAAATATGAGATTATACCTCAAATTCTATTTACATTTCGCTACAGTACAGACCTTGCGATTTATCTGTTAACTTATAATTACGCTGCAATCTGTGTGGCCCATTTTTTTAAATTCATAATTTGCCCGACAAATTGCGATCTAACCATACATTACTAGCTCTATTGCCATGATTGTATTGTGGCTCAAGGTAAATATAATTGGAGGTATAGTCGCCGATTTAACATTTTTCTTCTCAGAATTCCAAAAAAAAAAAAAAAATATGTACGACGACTGAAGCCGAGCCTTAAGGACGTTCAAGTGGCAAAAATGCATAATTTAATTTTTTTACGACATAGTAATAGTTTTATAGACGTTACTTGTGACTATACTATATTTTCAACATGTGAAACTTTTTTATAGCACTCATACTCTTTCCATAGCGGCATGTCAAAGTCAAAATTTGCATGTTACGGGAACATGCTAATAACAAAAACCAACTGACTTACTCGAACGACATAATTTACACTGAAATTAGATAGTATGAGCCGTACGCAAAATTTTTGAATCCACGCAACAAAGCCAACATTTACTAAGATAACCAAGAGTAAGAAAAATAAGTAATGAATTTTCAGGTGCTGTTTAGTAATAAGATCTGCAACACGTGAAAATATATTATATTTATTAGATATTATGGTTGGTCAGTATTTTTGGGCACAGCATTTTTGGTAATATTATTTTTTGGCTATCAAATGACGCAGTTTGTTGCAGGAGGCTTCAGTGAATAAAATAGGTCAACTTGTTGTAACACCCTGAAGTGATCCATTTTCGAGAAACTGGAAAATACTTAGAAAATATAGAATCTTACGGGTAGGCAAAACGAGATACACAGGAGCCAATAACTTCCATTAAACAGTCTGTTCCTGAACTACACGTAGGTACGAACGCTGTGAGATGATTACTTATCCCAAAAAAAATATATATATTCGCCCATAAAAATCGTCATTTTAAATAGTTTTTAACTGATAATAATAAAACCTACTGAGGATAAATGAAAAATTCCGTGAATGACGATGTTACTTTGCGTAGACAGCAAGCTTTTACACAATTGTAGAGTTCCAACACTCCCTACACTGAGGAAAAGGGGCATAGGATAAAAACATACCAACACCTTTTTATTCAATGCAGGGAATGTTAGCACATCACAACTATACAAAAGCTTAAAAGGTCTACATAAGTTAACAATCATAGTTTTCCTTTAATGACCAGTAGGTTTTACTATTTTCAGTTAAAACTATATAAAATATAACTTTTTAATGATAGATGTCTCGCTTATGAGTTTCTGTACGACATCGTTCGTATTTTTTTTATATAGATTATCATCTCATAGCGTTTGTGCCTGTAGTTAAGAAACGTACTGTATAACTTAACCATCTTTTTTTTTTTTACAAGCAATCATCTCGCAAAGTTTGTACCATACTTTCATTAACATCCTGTATGAGCTGGCATTACACGACACCTGTTGTTGTCGTACGTGGTCTTGTACAAGCTTGTTTTAGGCGTCTTGTATGTGCCGGTATACTGGCCGCCATACAAGCTGGTATTAAAGATTCTTGTTCCGCGGTAGAAGCTGGCGGGGCATTTGGTAGGGGCATAGGCCTATACCGTTTAGTGATAGTAAATGTCGATTTCTCTTAAAGAACTATGCAATACTTAACGTAATATTTTTTACGGATAACTCACATATCATAAAAAATATTCCATTAGTATAGTAAATATTTGTTCGCAATCTACTAAAATGACATGAAAGTCAGAAATGTAAAGAAAAAAACGACGTTTTTACACATTTATAATTGATACTACCATTTATATATTTCTTAAAGAAGAAAAAATAATTTGCAATGAAAAGCTAAAAAACGGATAATTAAACGCGGAGTTTGAAACCGTCGAAAACACGTAGTTACAATTAAGAAGTTCTAACCACGTCCCCAATAGGACGCTACTGATGAGTTATTATTACATACACTCTAGGGATAGTAAAATTTCGCGAATTCAATTACCTGCATGTTAGAATGCACTGTACTGTGTTTACTGAAGCCGTCACAATTTGCTCATTAACTGCTACTCACTGTAACAGCAGACAATGAACGAATAAACGGGGCTTTAGTATGCATAGTACAATGGATTCCAACATGCAGGTCACTGAATTCGCGAAATTTTCCTATCCCTACACGTTACTGGGTACATTTTTGTTTTTATAGTTTATTGTAGTTTCATTGACGTTTTAAGGTTTCAAAACAACTTCACACAGTGTATAAATAATACATGTCTGACTGGAATTAAAATCTGTTTCAAATTGAAGGTCTCCGAACGAATTTTCAACCTCATGTCCGTAATTCTGCGTTACGATGACAACATACTTTCGGCTTCATTGTTCTGTTTCAGGCAGTTTTCAGGTGGAGCGCCCCACGCTCTGGCACCGCAGTATTGTTGGTCAGTTAACGACAGCCGGAACATAAATGACAGCGGGTTCACTGTTCTGCAGGCTAGACTCCAAGAACATATGTATATATTCAAGCAGACATTATCTGCTCACTGGATGCTCGATGACGCAAGTTTCGCTGCTATCGCTAGGGGACCAGAAAAAAATACGAAACCGTCGTAAAATTAAATTTAAATAGGGTTGGAAATCACTGAAGTTATTTAATATAATTTTGAAGTGAAAAGAAAACAATTTCTCGGTTTAAATTATCAAGTTAATGTAAGTTTACACCTATTACTAGAGACCTGAAAAATTCGCGGGTTCACTGACCTGCAGGCTAGCCTCCAAGAACATATGTGTAATCGTGCAGACAGCAGCTGTTTACTAGCTGCTCGCTGACATAGTGAAATGGGTCTGTATTCAGCTACAGTTTTATTATTGGCTCAACAACTTCCAGGAAGTGTGGAGACAATCAACGGGAAATTATGAACGTGATACACACCTATAGTTGCTGGAACTCTAGCTTGTGCCTAAAAGAAAACGCGAATTTTTCAGGTCTCTACCTATTACGTTCAAGCGGCAGAAATTTTCCCTGTGCCGAACTTTTAACATTGACCTTCCTAACATGCGATACATAGAGGCCATGATTTTTGGTTAAAAGAATTATGCAACATTTTGTTTCAATGCCTCACGTTCACAACTGCAGCTCTGGTACGTAGATATTGACAGCGTACATTCGTGTAGAGGCGTCACTCATTTGACTGTGCCAATGAGAATAGCGTCACTGCGACGCCACCCGTCTGCGGTTTGCGGATAGATTCCAAATAAGTTGAGAGTTAAAAACCACCAATCACTGACCATGAAGCGGAGCTGCAGATGTGCACGCGAGACACAGAAAAGAAATGTTGCATAATTCTTTTCACCAAAAATAATTACCTTAGCGATAGAGACATGAACTTTTCGCGAAAAGAAATTTGCCTCACTTTGTGTCAGTGACTTGTGTGCACGTCTGCAGACTTGCTTCACGGTCAGAGATTGGATGTTTTGACATTCGTGTGTCGTGGGGTTTTACACGCAAATAACAGACGTGTGGTGTTACAGTAACCTTATTGTGATTGGCACAGTCAGATGAGAAACGTCACAGTTCAAAGGCACGCTGCCAATATCTATGAAGCAGAACTGCAGATGTGCACATAAGGTACTGGAACAAAGTGGGGCAAAATTCTTTTCGCGAAGTTCATGTCTCTACTTAGCGATAGAGTCTTCGGAAGTGCTCAGTACATCGCAAACCAGCTATGCCGTGTAATATCGCCTTTAGGAAGCGACGTGGCGCCGGCGGTTGGCCCAGGTCGGCGACGCAAACAAACACACAGCAGTCAGGGCGGGGCTAGGTGTCGTTGAACTGTGACGTCACCTGGCCAACAGCTCCGTGCGCCTCGCCGTGACTAGCGATACCTCGGTGTAGCACGTGTCGTGGCACGTGCTTCTCTGGCCCGCGCGATAATTGTGGCAGTAGAGAGTGTGAGAGAGAGAGTGTGTGTGTCTCGTCCTCTGGGGCCGATTAAATATCGCTATTTACGAATGCAAAACAATGTGCACCTGCGATGGATTTAGTTGCGTTGTAGTAAATTTAGATATGCACTCGCAGAAGTGCGAAAGGTCATGCAATTAGTACAATATGGTTGTAAATATGCGCCTATCTCTCCTGCTATAATATAAGTAACCTCTGTAACGGCACGATATACACCAATTTTCATTACCATGTTTTTAGTTTTGTATTTGTACCAGCTATTTGTTTCCTTACTTTAGACATAAAATGTGACAAAATCTTTTTCTTATGAAATTTTATCTCTCATACATAGTTTTTGCATAATAGCTCGTCAAAGTCAAAATTTGTATGTTACTGTTTTCTGGACGACACTAAAACCAACTGACATAACTAACTGAAATAATTCACAGTGAATAACGATGTTGTAGGCTACAAAAAAAAATTTGCATTTTAAATAGAAATGCTGAAATTTGAAATAAAAATTTTATAAATGCAATATTTTTTTACAAATACAAAAACTTTTTTCTTTTTTTATTTAATATAGATGACATTGTAGTCTACAACATCGTTATTCACTGTGAATTTTTTTTCAGATTAGTTTCAATTTAGTATATGAGTTGGTTTTAGTGTCGGTATAACCATAACATGCAAATTTTGAATTTGACGAGCTATTATGCAAAACTATGAGAGATAAAAAATTTCGTAAGAGCAAAATTTAGTCACACTTTGTGTCTAAAGTAAGAAAACAATATATATTTATACTATTTAGATAAGTTTTAATTTTTAAATCCTGAAACGGAGCAGATATCACAAAACCGTTACATTCGAATGTTGCAAATAGTTCGTACTATGTTCCCAAATTTCTTCAGAATATAAGTGTATATAATTTTGGCTAATTTTTAACTGTAAGAAAATTTAATTAACTCGATAATTAGACGAAATTATATAAACTCGTGTTTTGAAAAAGTTAGGCTACATAGCAAAAATAATTTCCAATATTTCCATGTAACGGTTTTGTGATATCTGCTCCCTTTCAGGATTTCAAAATTAAAACTTACCTAAATAGCATAAATAGGGACAAACGCACACACTAACCTCATGCAGCGTTCTTATATGATCTCTGTACACAACCAATGTATTAACGTTTACAAATAGCAGAACTCAAATAAACCACTACTACCAACAGTTATAACAAACTTACTTTCGACTGCCGCAAATGCAAAGACAATAATGCAAACATTACTGTCAGACGAGTATAGTTTTATAAGGTTGACTTAACAGCGTCAGTATTGGACTTGTAATTTTTTTGTGACAATGGGGACAAAACTAGTCGTTTTTCATTATGCTCAGTGGACTTAGTTATTTCTGTAAAAAAAAATTCTAACCTAACTGCAAGTAATGTATTTTGGATCTGTTTGAGATTCTTGGTGTATAATATATCTGTGTCATGATGGCGGCTATATATAGTTTTTGAAATTGTATGAACATACATAAAGTGTTTTGTAAGTGAACGAATCGATAGAGAGTTAACTGCACAATGTGTTCAGGAAATGTGTATATATTCGGGTTCGTCATTCGTGACAGGTAACAGGATAGTCTGATTCGGGACAGTAATGTAGCAGGTCTAAACATTAGTTTTTACTTGCCAGGATCGGCTCTACTACCACTGTACCATTCGTTTGCATTTTACACGGTAATTACAGATCCCGAGAAGTTGCATCGAATTGTATTTTTTTTTTAATTACAAAACCTTGTTTTACCCTATGGTATCTACAATCAAGTTATACCTCACAGTGTAAATGTTACATGCAATTAAAGAGAACCAGCCACACTGTTGTTTACGTGATTGGGATGTATACGACACACCATTTCGTTATATATATATATGTATATATATATATATATATATATATATATATATATATATATATATATATATATATATATATATATATATATATATATATATATATATATATATATATATATATATATATACACACACATTCAAACCCTTCATTAATTTATTTCGTATACCTCTACAGCGAGTGCTTCGAATAATACCTCAAAAAGAACCACACTTGGAACACATGGTGTGGTGTTACTTGAGAGACATTAATATTATTTATATAGACATATATGTATATATCCGCACATTTAGCAGCCCTGAGTAAAGAACTTTACTTGCCATAAATTTCAAATAATAAATGTTCACAAGAAATTAATTTTTTATATATGCATACACACACTTGATACAAACAGAAAATAACTGTGTAACCTACATGCCCCAAGTCACCTGCACTTAGCCCCTCGCCTCCTACCTAAGCGATAAGGTTCGATATTCGGCGGGTTTGCTCCCTGATTTTTCGCTTATGGTAAACAAGCAAACGTGGCGAACTTTATCGCTGGCCAGAGGGTTTTCTCAGGGAACTCCTGTTTCACCCTCTCTCTCAGTCCGTCGCTGCTTCATACTCATCTCCCCTTACCTCATCCATTCTTTGGGTCGGAGCGCGACAGTCAAGTCTCGCTAGTCGAGAAGAAGCCTCAACCTTCCCCACAGCCTTCTCTCGTTCAAAATGTGACTATTCCCGAACGCGGGATTATTTGAAATAAGCGAATGCCATAATTATTATGTTTTGACCTATTATAAAGCACAGCCTCTTTGAGTCGTGAAGTCTTAGTACTCCAAATGAGCTTAACTTATTCGTTAAAATATATCTGTATTTTCAATATATTTTCAAATACTTTCTCAAATTGTACAAATTAAAAAAATTTAATACAATATCTCGATGAAGACTTTCGGCAATTCATAATCCATCCAAACAATAATATTGATACTGATAACATTAAAAGTAATAAATTTTAGTTTTTTATTTTTAAATTTTGTAAATCATTACTGATACAAATTACTTTTATAAATTCTAGATGGTGCAAAATGACGTTTTGGGTTATTAATAACCGTTTTAGAAACTTTTTAGGAAATAAAATTGTAATAAAAAATTTATTTGTGCCCTGTTTTGCCAACCATCCTTTTTTCCACCTCCATATTATAGGCCTATGGAATTTTGGTCAGAAATCTTCGCGGGCGCACACTCATCTCATCAAAGTTTCATCGCAATCGGGATGAATGAGATAGGAACACATACTTTACAAACATACATTCATTTTTGTATACAAACAGTAGAAGACGGCACATGGTATCCTGTATAAATCTCTTCCTTTTCCAGTTACGAATTACATGCTTGACTGAAGAATTTGTACACTTGTTTCCTAAACCCGCCATGTGTTATACAATATGCAAAAAATTTAAATACTATGGTTGATGATTAGAGACACTGGAAAATCGCGAAAATTTTTAAGATAGTCTCCAATAAATTGTAGCATATTAACCGTGACACGTGTGAACAGTTTCGGAACAAATCACACACGCTGTGTTTTCAAGCTGTACCGTTCTAACTGGGTTTGTTGAAGAGAGAAACGATGCTTCAAATTAACCATAGCCAATGTCGATACGAAACATTCAGTGTTATATACAGTATGTTGGAGCCTAGCAAATAGTCAACTATTCCCGCGATTTTCCAGTGTCTCTATTAATGATACTTAACTATGGCAAGTAACTTCCAGTCTAGAATCCAGAGTAAATCATGCAGGTCTGAACACCCTTATAAAGTCATTTCGACCAACCACAAAAGAGCAAAACTGCGGGCGCTGTGATCAAGTTAAGCACAAATTAAAACCTTTGCGAAGAGTCATTTCCAATTCGACTGCATTTCACGTCAAACGCCCTCTACCGGACAGAGGATCCGAAAGCGTGAAAAATGAAATGTGGTCCAATTATAGCGATACGAGGTCCAGTTTTTCTCTGCACCAGTCACTAATTCCGTAGATTTAAATACGCATCATATGTAATTTTAATGATTGTGTCATAAGATAACCCCCAACCTCTCGTTTATTCTTCTTCAAATGCTTGATATCAAAATTTTATTCTGAATCATAGAAACAGCCATGAAAACGAACATTTTCAACATACAAGTTTCATTGCTTTCACGTTACAACCGGTAGTGCACGGTCTTTGCTGTACGAAACATTGAAATAATGGTCTACGCAATTATAAAACAAAAACTCGCTTCGGAAGATTCGGAGATATAGTATGAATGTCATTTTGTGAACATTATTATTGTTAAGATAAAAAAAATAGTAGTGCATTAAAAGCCTTGTAACATAAGTGCAAAGAACAACCATGAGTGGGCAGTATTGCTTTGTCTATGGAACATAAATAAAATTAATGTGGCTTGTATTATAGTATTCTGTAGTAAAGATAATTTCACAAAGCTTCCACAAAATTATTATTTCTAACAATTAGGAAGCTATTCAAACATGGTGAGTAATTCAAACATTTCGCCTCATCGTTATGCCTAATGCATTCATCTGTTACAGAATTTGTTTCTAAAGTGAAGAAAAATACATAAATAAATTCAGAATCACCAATAAAGCACATTTTCTCTCACTCTACACAGCAAAACATCAGGCTTAATATATATTTCTTGCTATTATAATTAAATTTTTCTCCACACACAGGCACACACTAATACCAACATACACACACCAGCTCATAAAAATATACTGACGTTGCGTTTCCATTTACTCTGATGGTTTCTAGGCGGCAGACAATCATTCACTAAGGCGTACAAAAATTCCCAATGAACATTATATCCAATACATTTATTAGTTACAGACTTGCAAGTATGAGCAATTGGTGGCAAGTATTTACATCCTTGTCTTTGTACCATTTGTCGGCATTAATTTAAAGCATGTGTTACATTCAGCGTACCAAGTAGTTAATTCACGCTGAACGCTAAGCACTTTGATGGCCTAAATGCGATAATATTAAGGAAAACAGTAGTAGATATCAAGAAATCACTACATTGTTCTGACAACAAACCCTATGAATATAAAATGACACAACTTATTAGCAAAATAAACTAAAATCAATTGAAATATTTCTCGCGGTGGAACTATGTATTGTTAAAAAAACTACGTAGAGTTGTGCAATGTATTTCACACAATATCGAATTTTTTTTAAAGCACTGTGTTAAAAACCAGTTTAAGCAATCGTACCAACATGTAAGGGAAACAACCGAGCATGGTCTTGAAGACCAAATTAGTACGACAGAAAGCCGATTAAATGGTTGCTCACAGACATTCATCCACATACAAGGTTGTCAATATAAGTGCTTGCAATAAACAGTCACTTTTAGCAGAATCTTTCAGGAAAATACAACACCAGTGTTGTTGCATAAGCTGTCACTATTTTTCTGAGCCAAAATATTTTGTAAGGTAAAACGTTTGCTTCCCGTGATGATAATCTAAATATGTTGCTGGTTAAGATCCTCAGTGCTGCCACCTTTTGCTCTGGGCATTCGCTTAGCACCCTAAATGTTGTAAATTTATTCCAGACTAGAATTAGAATTTTTTTATAAGCCCGCATGCTATAATATAAAAATAGACTTCTCATTTTTTTTTTTTTTTTGCTGCCACGTAATGCGAAGAGAAACCAAACCACAAGATACTTTTAGTGCTAAGGCAATTTTGGTTTTATACGACCATGGCGTTACCTGGGACGGCATTCTCATCACTTGGTAACTTTTCATTCTCAGAATAAAGAATAATGGATGACTACGAAACAAAGTAGGGCCTGATTAACTAAGTTCTCACTAACGGAACTCTGAAAGAAGTCTGCTTGACAGTTGATCATCCAATGTGAGAAGGCAATTTCCGCCATCTGTAACATAACATGACGCTTATAAAAATTTATGTGAGGTTTTCTAATTATGAGATCCCTGTGGACATAATACACACCACAGTTTGTCCATTTTATATTAATAACGCGTGTGTTCTTAGAAGTTTTTTGCGGGCACAGACGTTTATATACAAGGCTGTGGAGTTTAATGCCTCGTTTCAGATATACTAGTGGCTACCGCTAATAGACCTTCGGCAATAAAATAACTGAATTTATGCGTTAGATGTTTCCATTGTTAAGTCAAATTCGAAAATGTTACAAATATTTTTCCAGTGCAATAGCCGCTATGTTACACGACAAGGAATACGTCGTAAATTATTTGTACCGCAATGAGGATTTTTTCGAAACGATCATACAACCAGATAAATGGATTTAAAAAATTTGTATTTCACTGTAAGAAATTAATTATAGAAACACATAGCGACAAAAATTTACCACCTGAATAAGACATCAATATAGATTCGAATCCATCTACGTAACGAGGGTCAAACACTGACACTTCGTAACTGAAATTTTTTAAAAATCGAATTTTATGTTCACCGCGAAAAAAAAATATTGTGTCATTTTGTGTCATCAAGCTGTATGCGTGAAAATTTTCCTTTCAACTCCGAAGTTCTGTATAGTTTCTATAGTTTCCTCGTAACTCGATGTTAATTTCCTTTTTAATAGTCTTTCCTGTACAGCTATGTTTCATGCAGTTACAAGGTGTCAATTTTTGACCCTAGATAAGCACCACAGGGGCGAGTCGGAAATGTCTGCCAGTTCATATGTATACTCCGCAAAGTAGTAACGTTGATCAACAGCTAACCATGGCAAATCTCCGAAATGTTCACAAATGTCCGGAACCCAGTTTGCAGTATTTCCGTCACAGAATTCGAGTCAGTTTATGATCCACAGTTAAATTATTTCATAAGCAGTTATATTAACATCGATTTATGATAAACTAGTAGTTTAATGTGTTTTACAATCTCCGGCAGGAATGCATAAAGAATCAAATTAGTCGCTAAATTCTACACGAGCTGTGCTTTATGTTGCTGTAAAATTCAAGCCATGTGCTGGATACGCCTGCAGTTTAACCGACATACTTCCCGCTGCGCATAAATATGTTGCGCATTGCCGCAGTAGCGCGGCGGTGACAGCAATATATTGCGACAGGCGCGCTGTCCATTACCTCGCCACCTAGTAACGCAAGCAAGTATAGCTACAAATGTAACGATGAGGTTAATGTTAGCATGTTGATGCAGAGAAATGGATTGTGTCAGTCGCTGGTGGAATAATACGTATGTTCCGCGGTATTTTTTGTGCAAATGTTACTTAGGTAAGGTGGATCAACTTGCAACGTTGATAAGCACAACAATTATTAGGGACGTGCAAAATTCGCTTGCCGGTCGTCGTAACGAGATAAGTAGCATGTCGGCCTATATTGTAAGAGGTCCTGGGTTTGAATTCCAGGACGGACATTATGAATGTTTGTTTCGTTTTTTTCCTGTTTAAATAGTTTGTAAGCTGTCTCTTACTAAGTCTAACGGCATAAAACTGGGGGACGTAAATAAACCCTCTAAAATAAAAATAAACGAACCATGTTTTTCTATTATCATGTTAGAATCCAAACGCTGTACGTTCGTTCAACGTCTCCCGTTGGCCTGAGTTGTAGCCTGCCGCGGAGGAAGCTATTGTCCAATAATTCAAAAAGTTCCATAGTAAATTATCAACTTCCTGTAGTCAATGTAATCACAAATATGTACTCTTGTATGTACAGAGATACGTACTTTTGTATGTACAGATATACGTACTATTGCATGTACAGAGATACGTACTCTTGTATGTACAGATATACGTAATCTTGTATGTAGAGAAATGTTTTCTTGTATGTACAGATATACGTACTCTTGTATGTACAGAGATACGTACTCTTGTATGTACAGAGATACGTACTCTTGTATGTACAGAGATACGTACTCTTGTATGTACAGAGATACGTACTCTTGTATGTACAGAGATACGTACTCTTGTATGTACAGAGATACGTACTCTTGTATGTACAGAGATACGTACTCTTGTATGTACAGAGATACGTACTCTTGTATATACAGAGATACGCACTCTTATATATACAGACATACGTAATATTGTATGTACAGAGATACGTAATGATGTGTGTACAGAGATACTTACTCTTGTATGTACAGATATACGTAGCGTTGTGTGTACAGAGATACTAATGTTGTATGTACAGAGATACGTACTCTTGTATATACAGAGATACGTACTTTTGTATATACAGAGATACGTACTCTTGTATGTACAGAGTTAAGTAATGTTGTATGTACAGAGATACGTAATGTTGTGTGTACAGAGAAACGTAATGTTGTGCGTACAGAGATACGTACTCTTGTATGTACAGAGATACGTACTCTTGTGTGTACAGAAATAAATACTCTTGTATGTACAGAGATATGTATAGGTGATTCGGAATAAAGTGAACACTCAAAAAAGCCCTGATTAATTTCTATTTTCTGCCAGTTTATATCTTTCCGCTGCATGTAAACATCAACATTGCCACGTGCTTTTATTTACATAGGATCGTCCAATGTTTACAACTACATTAAACTGCTCCGATACATTTTAGCTACAATATTTACTCATTAAATGAACGGGGCTGAATATAAAATATAGTAAAAAGTAACCTTAGTTATAAATACCTGCGCGTTAATGTCTCATAACGCTGGTTTCTCTCCAGCGACTAATTTAAACAACATGCACTATTGCCGTTACGAATCTCGTAAATGCTGACATATTTTATTTGAATTTGTAACTTAAAACCGCCACTAATAACAGACATGACACACGCAATTCAAGAATTCAAGTTTCGTTCAGTTCTACTGCCACGAACAACGACGACGCACCACTTCAGAAACAATAAATAACGTATTTTCTTAATATGTGAAATAAAAAGTATGTTGTTTCTAAGCTGGCAAACGTAAAACATAATTTACAGAATACCGATGGTTTCACATAGTTTGGCAATAATATTCATAGTAATTTCCAATGCTTTTGAATCTGTATATACGCACAACGGACAAACACACGCAGAGACAATATATACACACGCAAATGATGCAAATGGCGTGGCGGCGAAAAAACGGCGAGAACCAAGGCCATGGCGAGAACCTACCTCTGATGTCACCTGTCGGTGGAACTTTGAACTGTCTGAAGCGCGGCGCAAGCTGTAACGAGCAAGATGACGTGAAGTCGACGACAGCGTCACATTCTCCTGCCGCCAATCGAGTCTAATTGTACTGTAAGTAGGAATGTCAATAAGATCATAAATAAATATTTTGAAGTATATTAAATACAGAGAGATCGATTTCATCTGATGTTCTTTCAATAATGTTGTATTCAAATAGGAAAATACACGGTACTACATGCGACGAATCGCTACCAACCATA
>PNEQ01010092.1:14880-39659 GCA_003012365.1 Medauroidea extradentata | reverse complement strand
TTTCATTAACTCGACTGCAGATTTATGCGCGATTCTCGGCGTTAGCAGACGTCTAATGAAGTCGCAAGGTGCTTCGTTTAACTTGGACTGCAAAGTAGCCTGGAAGTGTGGGTGGCCCGGCTTGCCTGGCGCGTGTGTAGTGCATTGAGATCCCCACATAGTAATCTATAAGGACAGATGTTAGTTATAAGTGACAACGAAAGGAGAAACAAAGAGACATTCATATTTAATTGTAAGCTAAAGCTTGTTGTTTGTTAAGGAGCGGTGGGCCAAACCAATATAGTAATAATGAATATTAATATTAAATAGTGTATGACAGGTGAGAGCATTCATAGCTAGTATTAAGTGTGGCCTCTGGTGAGGAATCTTTGTATTATAGTGTCATGTGACTTATAGTAGCCTCTAAAGAAAAGAATGTGTAAACTTTAAAACGAGCACTACATATATATCTAAGTAGGAAATTAAGCCTTTATGTATTTATTGAGGTTTACTGTTGTAAAATTGGTAAATTGAAACCTCCTAGTAAAGTCAACCCAGTTAATTAAAGAATGCTCTAGGTAGGTAGAAGGGTAGCTGGCGTAAAAATATCTCAGGGCACTTCCGCCGGAGCCAGCGAGGCTGTTGAACCTTGGCCACGTGCTTTTTTTACTTGTTTGGTGGGTGTGGAAGCGAGCGGATGTGTGCGGAAGGGCCGCTGCGAGGCTGCGGCGTGCAAGCAGCATGGTTTCGTTTCTGATAACCTGAGCCATCAGGCAGGGCAAAGTAAAACATTTGAGTTCCTAATTTAAAATAACTGAAGTAGTTATTTTTTTTCTTTCTTTACTGTTTTAACCGAGTATGGTGAAGGCCCATCGCGAGGTAATGTACCGGCGTGTGTATCTGTATTGTATCGTCAATCAATCCGGAAATAGAGTGAACATCCGCAACTAACGCTGTATTTTGTTCTCTATAAATGACTATCACTTATTTAAATTGCCGGGCAGATGAATATTTAGCAGAATAGATTTCTCCGTCTCCTTTGTTTCTTTCGTACCCCCGACGAAGAGTGAATGAGCTGATGTTTACTGCCTCTGAGAAAATAGCTAGTCGAGGCATCTTAAATTATGTACCCTGAACGGAGAGAAAGATTATAGACACAGTGCACGGATAGGTTGCACTACAGTTTTCTATGATAAATATTAAAACTTATGAAATTTCTGATATCACCACACTTACAGCTACAAGCTAGCAACAAAATATAGTAGTAGCACTTGCATCTAACATGAAAATTTTTGGAACCACCTTGTGCTGTAAGGTTATCTGAAGTCAAAAAAGTTTCAATGTTCACTTACTCATCTTACTAGTAATTTGAGTACTTTACAAGAAAAAATTAATACTTAACATATTTTTTAAACAGAACCGAACTGTGAAATCGGGCTAACATATGTTTCAAATTTTATCTTACTACCCTACCTACATTATTACAGATAGTACTGACTTACCATAGTTAAATACAGTACCTACACTAAAATACTCACAACAGCTAAAATACAAAACATTATGATTTTAGGTTACAATGATGTGAATTTAACTTAACTACTATATACTAAATACTCACATAGGCTTGACTTTACAAATGACTGTTTTTCAAAACACATATAAAGAACTCACACGTGAGACACATTGATAAGCAGCCAACACAGGAGAGAAAAATAGGACTACACTGAAGGAAACTGACAATAATAATTAAAAGGAATATTTGATGTCCTAAATAAAATACAAAAATAGCCAAAATCATAGAAAATATTTACTCACTCCAAGACCACTTCCTTCAATTGCAGTTTTAACTCCTGAGCAACCATATGCTAGTTCTTCTGCTATTAGGCAGCCATCGAAAACGCTCATCCCTAAACCACCTGAAATAAAATTTGTGGTTAATTTATCATTAATTTTTACAACTAATATAGTCTACTGACGTGGCATGCGTATAAAACTTACATTTAATGTCTGGAGAGATATATTTTGTATTCATTCTAAAAGTTACTGATTATATGGTGCACCAACGCTGATACAATACTCCTTAATATAAATTAACACTGCAAACTTTCAACTGATAGTAAATGGCAATTATATAACAACAGTATACAGATTCTACAGAAGGAACTTTATTTAGTTTTTTTTTTTATTTGATCAGTAAACAGTGAGATAAATGTTATAATTAAATACTTGAATTTAAGAACAATAATAGTAAATGTTCCAGAAATCTGTAAAATTATTTAGAACATCAATCTTTACTTATGAAAGTAACCATGTATTAAATATTGTAAACACCCCGAGTAGATTTAAAAGCAGCCATTCTTACTGTATATAGTTGAGACGTTTTCCGACACATTTAGCTATAATATACTTTGTTGATGTTTGTAAACAGTTATTTTGAATGTAAAATTATTAAACAGTGAAGTGTACTATGAGCTTTGAAGGAACTATAGATGTGATGACACGTATGAGAGTATCTGCACACACAGACCATTTTTCACACCCACTGGTGTCGGTGGCTGTTAATCTTTGGGAGGGACAAGTATGTCCAGAGGTTGATATCCCGATCGTCAATTCAGATTGGGGGTGGGGGGGGGGGAAGGGTTTCCAGGGGTCACACATCCTGGAAACTTTTTATTCCGAGGTGGAAAATGGGGGCTATTTACACAGTTTTCATTAATCAACTTTTAATATATTGCTAATGCCACGGAGAAATGTGTTCGTCCTATGCGTGTGTGTTTCTATCTGCGAGTACCATCCTGTGAGTACTTGTGCACAATTCTTTCTGTTTTAATTGTAATGAATATATTGCTAGTAAGAGTCTGTATTAATATTTCTATTAGATAGTGTTCTATAATATTCTTTGAGGGGGACAGCCCCTTCCTGTTAAATAATTATTGGGGGAAATGAGTCTACATCCCCCTCCAAGTTTTCTTCTTCACATCATTCAAGAGAATTACAGTAATGTGAAAAGTTTTGTCAGAAATTATGTTGGAATATTTCATTCAGCAGTTATTTTCAGGCGCCTTAACTCTGCGTTTGGTTCATCCCACAACGCCAGTTCTGCTTACCAAAAGTGGCCCACTTGGCATTCGTCATCCGTCTCCTGCAGCAACAATTTGTAGAGAAAAAAATTCTTCTAGAACAGTAATTTAATTTGAAACGTATTTCTATGCTCAATTTGTAAATTTTAATTTATTTCGATATTTATTGTGATTCACAGATTTAGTGAAGTAAAATATTTTAATACAAATAACTGTTAAATACAATTTAAGAAATGTAAATTAGAAAACCATTTAATTGACTTATTTTTTAACGAGACCTTTATATGCATAAAGTAGTGAGTGACTTTTAAACTTCAAATAATGATTTATAGCTATATAGGAAGTGATGAACGAAGATTATTTATTCCTATTATTATATTCTTGTACATAAATGTATAACCTTATGTTATGTATAACCTTATATCATGTTTTTAATGTTATAACTATATATTATGTTAACTATATGACATGTCCAATATCTTTGTACAACATGTGCAGAAAAGATCATAAGGATGCAATAAAACAAACAAGCATGCTACAAATTAGTTGTTCTTCTATTAAGTAACTTGATGCTGCTTGCAAAATTTTAGAAACATAAGACTATGTAATTAAAATCAACTCTAATCACTTCCACATATTACTTTAGTATGTTAGTACAAAATAACAAAACACAGTGGTATTTGTCTGAACATGGTATCAATTAACATTAATGGTGATTAACAATGCAATCAACTTACACTAAATATTAGAGTAAATATATGTTACTTAAATCGTCAAAATAATAACAGGCCAAAAATGCAAGAGTAAAATTATGTAGGCTAGGTCAATATTTGTTGACAGCTGGTCATTAAATGTGCACATGAAACACAAACAATACATACATTCATAGGTCTGTCACTAAAATTTATGAGAAAATTGTAGCAAATTTTTCTTCAAAAACAGTAATTTTTTGAGTATGTGTGGTTGCAGTCTGTTTCTTTTCTTATCAGCATAAGTGGGGTTATCCCGTGGATGTGACACAACTCAATTCTTTACTATAATAATGGCATGTTTTCTTCGGAGATGATTTTGTAGGTTGGTTGTAGTGAAGCTTCTTTTGTCTTTACCGCCTCGTTTACTGCTGCTTTTACACAAATTACACACCGCAAAACTATTGTCACACGCCTCAACAGTGAATTACATACTTCCAAACCACACTTTTACACATCACTGTGATTTACTTGGAAATTATTCAAACATAATTAACTGGTTAGTAGCACGTCGCAAATAAGCAGCAAATAATAAGGAAAATACCGGCATGCTTAGCTATAATTGCTAACACAGGTGCCAAATTACGCACTCACAAAAAAAAAAAAAACCACTTTTTACGACCCCATTTGGGTTTGCGCTGTTTTGTTTAGTGTCGACCATCTTGTACACATACGTGACGGAGCTAAAAAAAACACTACAGAAACAGAATAAATATGGACGACTGACATATCACGACATACTATTACGTAATTCTGTGAAATACTGTGTAATGCAAATTACTCTTATAAAAAATATGTAGGTTAGGGTAGTAAAATGTATTTTATTATTGTCGCTGTTTTATGACCGGTGTTGCGTTGTTGACAAACAAAGTACTTATTCTCTTATTGATGTTTTCCAAATAAGCTTACATTGAATTCGCCGTAGCACGTTTTAAGGTTAACTAAATCGAGTGGTTGATAAAAATAATTAAATATGGTGGGTGCCGGGTGGATTATGGTTTTATAACACATTATGGTAAGAAGGATGATTAGTAATTTTACCAACCTGTTTTCTGTAAGAATTAAGTTAGGTTATGTTACGGTTTTTATGTATTACACACAACATAATTATTTTAAATAGTTATATATCTGAAAAAAAATCTGAATCGGAATAAATAGGTAGTTTTCCGATTTTTAAAAAGTAACCGATTCAGTGAAAATCGGCCGATTCTGATCTGTTACAGATCCAGCAATAACATCCCTAATTATGTACAACAAACAATTACAATTATTTGTGTAGTATGAACACTGACAGGATATCCTACCTGTTGATCACCCTGCAGAAAAGAATTATCTCATGTAATACAGTTACTAACATAGGTAACACAATGCTAATTTATTTGAGATTAAATAATCCATGAAACAAAAAAAAAGTAATTTAGAACCAGATTTTATTTATTTTGTTTGACACCCTAAACTCGAATTTGGTAAATTTTGGACATTATTGAAGACTATTAACTTTTCTGGTATTGTTCTGAATGATAAAATTAATTTTTCAGTGAATTTTAAGCATTCTAAAGTAGTTAAGTGTTCCAAGAATCTAGAGCTAACATTAACTGGCTTACATTCAATAAGGTTTGCCTTAAATAGGAAAGCATAACATGTTCATTATTTCATGTGACTTGAGATGGCAGACTGCTCAAGCCACAGACGCGACTGACACAAGATTACCAGAAAACTTCTCACAGTACTTGAAAGATGTCTGCTTAGGAATAGCATTCGAAAGATCATTACGCACATATATACCTTTTTCAGGTCTTCCATCAATCTATCAAGTTTATTTTCTGGTGGCCAAAATGGTCAAAAAGGCTGTTTTGCAGCCATTTTTAGGCACAATAACTTTTGATTCAGAATATTTATAAACGAGTACAACACACCATTATTTCAAACATTAAATCATAAAATTATAGGTACAGCACTATATGTCTCGTAAAGATGAGTTTTTGATGAGAAAGAAAACTGCACAACAGTTCAATAACTTGCACCTGTCCTAGAGGCTTGGGTGAAGCATTTTGCACGCAGTCTCGCACGTACCACTTCCGCACTTCTAGCCTTGAACGAACAAAATACAGTATGTCCACACAGACAACCACAAGTTACACTTTCTTAGTCTGACAATATGTACACTGTTCATGCCAAGTCAAGAGTCATTTATTCCCATTTCTCTTCCCTTTTCCCTCATCTTCTTACCTCCTCCCTCATCTTTTCCTACCACCTCAACATACCTCTTCCCCTCCTCTCTACAAATATTAATTTGTTCAAATTAAAGGGCCAGATAGGAAAAATGGAAACGATAAACAAAAATTTAAGAAAGAGAAAAAAAAAATGCCATTTCATTTGGATTAGGAGCTGAATGCAGTACAAAAACAGGCATTCCCTGAAGGAAAAAAAATTAAATTACCAACGGGAGCAGTTGATAAGTTACTGTCCAGGTGGCTGTCTTACATGTTTCCGGCGGCGGACAATGAATTATGTGAGATCAGATACACAAAATAACAAGTCTGGCTCACAAGGCACATCGACCAATTAACGATACTCTGCTGCTAACTATATTGTAGTATATACAATATAAGTATTCGTCTGATTATGACATTTCTCTTCTGAGAGAGATGTCCGGCAGCTCCATTGTGTTGACCTTAAAAACAACCATACTTCTAAGAAAAATAGGACCGCTGTAATCTTGTAGACACATTTCTCAGACAACATCAAAGTTAGGTAAAATTATGCTGTATAGACTGTACACTATAATGTTACAGTTACCGTCTTATAACAATATAAGTTAAACAGCCAAACTGCATTGATAAGCTGAAAAATGGCTAAGCAGAATACAAATAAACAATAATGTATTATAATTCAATACGCAATTATGTTCTCACCTTCCACTCAGCAAAACTAAGTATTCAAATAGTTAAGCAGACTAGCAAAACTCTCCTATACAATGGGTAGAGACAGTGAAATTTCACAAATTAAATGATTTGCATGTTAGAATCAAATATCCTATGCATACTCAAGCCCTGTCTATTAGTTCATTGTCTGCTGTTCCACTGAGTAGTAGCTAGTGGACAAATGGTCGGGACTTGAGTATGCATAGGATATCTGCTTCTAACGTGCAGGTCATTGAATTCGTGAAATTTCAACATCTCTAACAACGGGACATATAAAATAGCATACTTCAGTACTACCATCATTTGCTTAGTGGCAAAAAGACTCCTAATTGGATTCCAATAAAAGAAAACATTCAGTAAACATCACATGACTGTAATAAAACAACACTGAAGATGATGATACATTTGACCATAAATTCTTCTACTGCACTTCAATTTTACAAGTTTTATTCGCTGTTGACCTTGCACGCAATACAAATTTTTCAGCCATAATGTGGAATATAAGCATGAACCTACCTTACAAATGTTAAAACAATGAACGTATCACACGCCGTAAAATGAGAAAAACCAGAATATGAAGGAAATTAATAGTGCATGATACAGTAATGTAACAGTAATCACAATTTGTGATCATTTCCACAAAAAACCCACTCTTACGCCACGCTAGTGTCCAAGCCTCGCTAGAATATAAATTAATATATAAAATGTAGTTTTAATTACACTTAGGAATGAATTTCTTCTACTCCCCTTTTAATTCCTTCTCTTTTTGTAACAGAATATTGTACACTTGATTTGATTTATGAGTGAAACAATTGCCAAGGGATTAAGCTCTCTGTCCACAGAAGGTCAACAGTCTCCCATCTTGTAAATGTTTTGGAGAATTTTAGAATAAATTTTTGAAAACTATGGACCTAAAAGCTTCTCTCTAAAATTTTCATGATTTTAAGCAGTCTCCATTTATGGCAACAGAAAAAATACCTCTGTCATTACTCCTTTCAATTCAACATCAGTGAAATCTTCGGTATTAACTACCAAATCTACAACCTCGTATGCCTTAACAAGCTGTGAATTTCACGAGCTAACGTTTACGTAATCGGGTTGGCTAAATTTGATCAGTTTTTTAAGTCTGTGAAAAATAAATTCCAATACACACAATAGTGTCTGGTGGGCGGCAGCTATCCAAAACAAGTACGTACTGCCAAATATTGTGAAAGGACAATATAGGAAACTCATAAGAAAAACACGAGACACGTAATTTAATTTCAGCTCCCACCGATGAGTGCTGTTTCTTCTGCAGTCGCATATAGCTCTATGTGTAATTTTAGTATTGTATGTTATTATTTATAAATTAAAATGAATTCGTGATTATAGAGTATAGACATTCTCTATTATCATTCTTATAATTTTTTCCGAAGAGAAATTTAGTTTGTAAATTTACGACCACGTTAGGAAAAAGAGATACGAGACTGTGAATTTTGCTAGTGTTTCCAGCTCTTGCCGTTGGTAACACGTCTCACATTTTAACAATGCTAAAAAGCTGTAGTTTCCCATATTGTCCTTGTACGATACTTGGTACAGCTATGTCATAAATGTGTTAGCCAATAAGAACAGGTTTTCAATGTATATGGCTGCGTCTGAAAATGTGGCATTTATAAAGTTCAACAATTTGAAAATTGTAATGCTCACGGAGCTACTGCTTTGTCTGGCTGCATTTAGTGCCAAAATAATTTGGAAGAATCGAATAAGTATTAAAAATTTGTTCTAGGAATTTTTCCTGTTAAAGAAATTATAAGTGTGCTAATGCTGGATCTTGAAGAAGAGACACTGCTCCAAAACTGCAATCTTTAAAAATTTCACAGTTATTTTTTTTTTTTCAGGGAAAAAATGATGCACTCTTATTTTATAGTCATGTACTATACGTAGGATAAAATTTCGGACAAAATCTGCATATTGTAAACAGGATATACAATTTAAATTAGGTATCTGGAATAAAATTACCCTTTCAGGACTAACCAAGGACATCAGCATATAAATAAGAGGCAACACACGAGCTAATATAATTTTAGAAATTTTAATGCAAAGCATAAGATCTTCAGCTACTGGTTTTACCCTGTCACAATGTCGCTAATGCTGCTAGAAATATGTAACCCACACCCAAGCCAGTAACATATGAGCTACTCCCATTGATAATTTGATTTTTTTTTCTTTCAGTAAATGCCTATTTTTGCAGCGCAGCAAAAAAATTCAAGTTGTATTTGTTACATGTCCTAAATTAAATGAATAATATTTTTTTTCTCTTATGTAAGCTATGAGGTTAGAGTCATAGTAAAACAGTCATCAATTTAAGTTTAATATTTATATATTTTTTATGTAAAAATTGTCCAAGCCTTTTGAACTGGAAATTAAGACTGTCAATCTAACCCTTTAATACCTAATTTATCTTAATATTAATTTGAATGTGTGTGTGAACACATATACGGAGAGTGTAATAGTGAAGAGAGGGGGAAGGAGAGGTGTGAAGAGGGTAGATGAAGAGGAGGAGAGAGGGAAGAGAAGAAGGGTTGCTGAGGGGGAGGGGGGATGAGATGGGAAAGGAGAGAAGAGAAAGGAGAATGGGTGCCAGGTGAATATGTTGGTTGGAGGGGGAGGGGATAGCTGTGGAGACTGACTTAAGTGATGTGTAGTCTATGCATTGGCAGACATAATGAAATTGTAAGAAACAGAACTGCACTGTTATTATTATGAATTCCTAACCTTATAAAACAAAAAGAGATGAGAGAGATGTAGTACCAAAAGTTTAAAAGTACAGTAAAATCCTGATTATCAGGGTTAATTAATGTCAGGCAATGAACAGATAATTGGGAAACATGGATAATCTGAAAACTGTCCATTTGCCAATTTAAAAAGTAACAAGAAGATGGAATTTATTTATAGCTCTATAAAACACAGTAATGAAATATGGTTTTGCCTACAAATACGGTATTTAATCATTTATAGCACACCCTCCCCCCCCCCCAAAAAAAAAATTTAATTTGTAATTCATTTGGAAAATAAGCTGTAATCTACACTTAACAGATTATACGTGCCTAACTTTTGCAAACTTTACGTCCTGGAAGTAAGTAGTTTGCCAGTTAATATTAGTGGAATATAAAATGCTCTTGAAAGAAGTACGAATATTATTTTAACACAATTTCTTAATAATATTCAATAGGTTCAAATCTTATTAAGACATAAGTGCACAGATAAGAAGTTTGAAATATGTATTGGCGAAAACACTACTTTCGTAGTGATAAAAGTAAAGTACTTAAGTACTTCTTTTATCCTGACTGCAGAATAAACAATTCTTTTTGACGCAATATACCATAAACAAGTTTCTAACTTTGTACTTTGGACATTTTATCAACCCATTATCTTACACCTACAACCAGGCTTAAAATAGCAACCTTTGCACTCAACAGATTAACATCAGTACAGTAACATAAACATCAATGCCAAGTGTGACAGGATATAAACTTGTTATCACTGTGGTGACATTAACAAGGCAAATTCACTGGGTCGTAACCCACAGGTTTTGTCACTTAACAACAATCTAAACAACACCGAAATCAAGGGAAAGTGCTGAATCCTTTCTTATTTTTAACTACAAATTTAATGTAAATGAGATATCTTACCACAGTGTTCAGGAACATGATTGTTCATGAGACCCAATGACCAAGCCTTCTTCACGAGGTCCCACGGATATTCCATTGTCCTGTCATATTCTGCTGCCTTCGGAATGATCTCTTCAGCAGCAAACTTCCTCGCCAGATCTTGAAACTCCTTCTGAGTGGCATTCAATTCTGAAACAAAACATTTTATTCATTACAGTATGGATGTAGGATACAAAATGCAGGAGATATTCTGTAATATCTAAGAAACAAAGTACCTAACTGTGATACGGTATTGAGGATTATCAGCAAGTTCCCCTGTCAAACAACTAACACAGCTAATTGAAAGTGTGCTGCATATTAAGGGGGTGCAGAATATCAACAATTTAACGTTAATAATTATTACTGCTACAAACATAACCAAAATTAAGTACCTATATGATTGCATATCTATATACATTAAAAAAGTAATCTCACAAAAAAAAAAAGGGGTTTTGCCAACTTTAAAACAAAAAAAAATTTACATGATGGCATATTTCTTAATCATGTCATCTTGCTCCAGAAAATAATACACAAAGGTTTAGTTAGGTATCATACACAGTCATAATGCACCTCTTAAGAAACTTGCAAAAATAATTTTCTATTATTTCCTTTTTTGTACAGAATATGGTTACATTCCACTCACTCTTAAGTTTATACTGGAAGTTTTACAGCTGATAAGAACACAATACAACTCACCATGAGTTAACTGGTCACCATTTGTTCACAACTCAGTGGTAACCAGTAGTGCGAAAATTCTTCTATGTAACCAACTGAACCACGAAAATATACATTATGTTATCTCTTGAAACTTTATAAATAAAAAACGAAGTCACAACTTGCTGCCAACATCAACTCACTATAAAAAAGGATATCAAAATTCCCTTAATTTTCCAGGTTTAGACTGATATGCCATAAACTCTAGAGACAAAACTTTACACCATGATCCACCACTGTTATTGCTTTCACAATAATATTTTTCAATCTTGCATGAGAGCAGATTCGAAAAACTGTTGAACAGTTTTGTTAAAAACGAAGATAAATTTTTTTTATCAAGAACAAAAGACACAATAGATTGAGGTAATTACCCAGTTAAGGAAACTCTCATTAATGAACTGATCAGCCAAATTTATACAATTTGCTATCTAGAAAAAATTACACTATATAGTTAAAACAATTTTGAACAAAACTATGCAACAGTATTTCAATATCTGCTCTCGTTTAGGAATAAAAAATATTTTTTGAGAAAGCAGCAGAAATGATGAATCATTGCTTTAAGCATAGATAAATACATTTGTGTTATGCGACCTTGTGTGCGATCCTTCTTAACAAGGAAACACTCTGATATTTGTTTGAAAAACAACATCTAATGTGACTACATACAGGATTACCATTTCCTCAAATCTAACTAGGCTACTGCTTCAATTTAGATCTTTACACCCAACCATCACCACTGATGCCAGCCAATAATATGAGAGATGTGAGGCAAGAATAAATCACATAATATCCAAATCTTTAATGTACATGCAAGTCGTAATAAGCTAAGTACACAGGCACACTCGCAAAAACATACTACTGACACGGTTTGTTGCAATTTCCATCAGTTAGTGAACAGTTAATTTGCTTTGTAACAAAATTTGGATTTTTTTTTTTTTACTTTCAAGAAGACACATGCAATTTCTAAACAACTTTAAACAATGCCTTTGGTTCACGGCAAAATAAAAAAACCACAACTCTTGGCAACCCTTGCAACCTTAATTTCATTATTCACTTAAATTTTGCAAATATGCTTACGTACATACCGTCACAGCTGGAAAATAATTGAATCTTAATTTTTAAGTTTTTGAAATTTCTCCAGACTTTCGTTCGGGTGGGCACTTCAGAACCTTGTCTAAGTTTCGCAACTGAAGAACGTTGTTTGTGCAACTCTGTGCTGACTTCAATGGGCAATTTCCTAGTTTTGTACAGGCGCGAACTAGACCTAATTTTTCCGTTGATGTGCGGCTTTGATTTTTATAGAGTTAATCATTTCTTTCAAAAAAGTCGCTTTCACTAGGTACAGCTTACGTCCCAATGTTCAACACGACAATATTACTACACAAAACTGAATTCTATATGATAATTTTTATCACCACAAACATTAACTGTTACTAAACCTGTCCATCTTTAAGTTTGCTCACCAAATGAATAGCCATTTGCTGGTGGAGCTGCATGCGACGTGCTGGACAGCGCACGAACTCCTGGACGAAGTGCCACTCTCACAAACTAAAACAAGAAGAGCTAGTAACTACAAATTAATCACAAAATTAAATTTACACAAATTAAAAAAAAAGTTTATATTCTTTTTTACCATATTTGCCATAGCTGTTCTACATACACAATGTGCAGCAGTAATTAATTCATATTTAATCTATAAACTATTTTTAAAAATTTTATATTTAAATAATACAAAGACAAATTGTATTAAATTTCTTACTAGAATAAACCTAGCTCAGAAGTCTTGATTGAAGCCAATGGGGAAAATATAGTAGAGGTTCACTCCAGAAGGTCTCATGGTTTACATTTGGGTAAATATTTAAATTGGAAATATCATGTTAAAGACGTAATTGCTAAATTAAGTACGTGTTGTTTTTCCCTCCGGAAAATGTCACCTCTTGTCACCAAAGAAACATTAAAACTAATTTATTTTTCTTATTTTCATCCTGTATTATCCTATGGGATGATTTTTTTTGGGGAAACTTAACAGAGAGTAATCAAGTCTAATTGAAAAAAAAAAGGCATTGAGAACTATGTGTAAATTAAACTATAGAGATCTATGTAAACAAATCTTCATAAATGAGAAAATTTTTACTCTCACTAGCCAATATTGCTACTCTAATCTTTGTTTAGTAGCTGGGAAAAAAAAGTATTCGTAAACATAAAACTAGATAAATAATTTGTGTACCCCTCCAGTCAACCATGTGATGGAATCTTTTATGGGGAATGTCGTAGCAGAAATTTTAGTTGAGGTTCACAGCCGCCAGGGTGTATTGGTGTAGTATTTATAATTTTTTTCCTCTTTGTATAGTAGATAACAGCATGACTGATTTTTGTGGTTAGGTTTGCAAATATTGCTTTAACCGGTTGTATTAAATGTCTGTTTTGCAAATTACGTACAAACATTAAAAATTACGAAGAAAAGAACTTGTTGTGTGCCCAGATGCACTGATCAAATTTCTGTCCGCCATCATTTTTCAGTTGCTAATGAAGATGTTTTTTATGAATCAGTTAAATGGATAAAAAATCGGAAACTAAAAGATGCTGAGCATGTACTTTGTTAGACGAAAGTATTAACAGCAAACAGACATGTGTGTCATACTACTGATAAATACATGTAAAACTGCAATCATAAAGGTATTTAGTGCAAGTTGGATGTTTCATTTCACCCATTTCCCATCCCGTATCTTCATTTACCTTTAAATGTTATTAAGGCATGTAAATGTGTGTTTATATACAGGGTGTTCGGAAATTCTTTGCCCAAACTCCGGGAGGTGATTCCTCATGAAAAATGAAGTAGACATTGTAGTGGACACTTTACCGAAAAGTGAATATTAAGGGCGTAATAAGCCTTCGAAAATCAGGTTTGAAAACGGTATTTTGTCAAAATATCTCAAACGGTTAGGAGTAAAATAACGAATATTTGGGTGATGGTACGAATGAGTGCGATCGGTAACATCAAATAAGTACAGCCTTCAAACCACCCCCATTCATGAAATTAATAGGGGTTGCTTTCGTAAATTCGCATAAATGAATGTTTGCGTGTCATTGTGGAACATGAAATGTAGTCTACTCCACAAAGCACTCCGTAAGGACAAAACATGTCCTCTTGTTGCAAATGCCTACATTGCACCGTTGACGAGTAAAATGCACACAACTGTTCTGTGCTTGGTAAGTAGGCAATAAGCGTCACAACCGCTAAGATAGGGATGTGTACCACGCTCACAGACAATTACAACCTGTTATGCAGTTGTTGAAGCATATCACATACTGCACTGACATACGTTTACAAACAAAAACATGCCTATGCGCGACGCGGATAAAGTGCCAATAAATGTGGGTTAGACAAATTAAGTAAAGATTATTTGAAAGACAGAAACCTGTGAAGCCATAAACAAAACAGCCATTACTACATTGTGAAAGAATATCAGTACTCCCTTCATATTACATTTAAGTGGATAGTGCATAATATGTTTTCGTCTTCTTTTTTTGAGAGGAACACGCATGCGAAGTTTGTCCCCCTATTTACGAAACATTCTGTATATATACATATTATTATATGTAAAACAAAAACCAGCCAGCTTTGTTAGAACCAGTAATGAAGTACCTAGAATAATTAAATTTGAAATTCCAGACAAACATTACTTCAAATCACCCGCTTTAAGGTTAGTTAAGGTTCACACCCTTAGGTGCGCTGCTAACTTAGTTGTTATTGCCAACATGGTAGATAACCCTTCTATAAGTCTCTCTCTGTATTCTATGCAGTCAACTATCACTTTGCCAGAAGGGAGTTTATGTTTCTGCAATAAAAATATTTAACGCATTGCCACCCCATTATAAGGAAATATGTTTTAGTAATATAGATTTATAAAAAAATAAATTAATTAAGAAGTATTTATTATCTTGTGCACATTATTGTACTGAATATTTTATGTAGCATTTAAGTAATTTTGTAATTGAAATTGTATGAGTAACTATGTTTGTAAACCTTGTTATTGTAAACATTTGTTGACATGCTCTATATCATGGTTGTCCTTGGATGCCAAATGGGATCTTTGAGTGAAAAGATGGAATAAATTAATAAATAACCACTTGCACAAGCTGATCTTGAGGTGAGGTCTCATGCTGTGTACTGAATTTTACATTTATAAATCATGACAATGTTTACGGAAATCACTAAAAAATATTACCTATTATTTTACACTTAAAATTATACAATTACCTATATTATTAGCCACATATTTTAACATACTCTACCTTATGACTCTGAAAAGGCAAGCATTTATTTATTTACTTATTTGCGACTTATTTTTACTGTGGCGAAGTTAAGGTGTAACCACCTTCTCTTACACTTAACCACTGAAAAAGAAAAAAACAATAAAAAATCAAAGACAACAGAACATTAAAACTCATTAAGAAAATAATAATGAGAGAGGAAAATAAAATATTAAATTACAATAAGCATTAGTATTACCATTTAGAACATAAATTATTCCTGATTAATATTAAATTGAGACATAATAATACAGAATAGCGGTTTAAGCGCAGAACATTAATATATTAACATTTATTAAATAAATAGAAATGATGGATAAACTGGACATATTAGACTAGACAAAAATAATAAAGTAACTAAAGCTATAATTTAATTAATAATCCCACAGGGAGACTGGGAAATATTAAAATATGTAGTATACTGAGTAAACCTTGTGGGAACTTAAGTTACTACATTACATACTAAAACAATATTATACTTTCAATAACATAAGTAACTACAATATCAACTAATATTGAGAATATACAATATTACATTTAAATTCACACACGCATAGCCTATATGCACATTATAAAAAAATAACACATTATGCTACCTACTAATGGAGTCCTCAATATTGGTCATGTGTTATGGAATAACCATACAATATAAAAAAAACAGTAATTATTGCAACTGAGCTTGTGATGCTTCACCTTAAAGGAATACTGACTGATCCCATGTATCACTATATTCAGTAAGTACACTGTCCACCACCATAGACAATTTCATTTTTATCTTTCATAATTTTTTATTAGCAGAAAAAATAAACATTGCAAAATTACCCCCAAGAACAGCAAATCTACAGTCAAATAATTATAGTGTAGGTACACTACCTTGTACGAGATACCTACTATACCAAGGTTCTTTGTGTACTGATAATGCAAATGATATGATATAACCAGCAAACATTCACTGTCAAGTAACTCATACATGTTTGTCGCTCCTTTTCTTGTACAAGAAAGATGTTGGAGAGTGCTAGGAATTAAAATGCTTTTGAAACAGATCAGCCATATATTAGAACTGCTGTCTTAGCAGAAAATGTAAAATAATTAGGCTGCAAAACTTACATGATAAAATTTCAAAATCCTTTTCAATTTAAAAGAACATAAATAAGAAACATGCCAACTTCCCACTCAAACTCGTGACTAAGAAGTACACAAACAGAAAATAAAACACTGCAGAAAGAAATTCAGTCCCATTTGCCTTTATATAGACTCCTGCATGCATGTAAAAGTGCATATTTAATGATTTCTAATATTTATATTTTATTAAGGAAGTAGGTATTCAGGAAGTATTTATCAAATACATATAAGCATAATTTTTTAACTTTTAGGAAAAGGGGTTGTTTTATTAAGAAAGTATGTACAGTACACAAAATTTAATGTGTCAGAAATAATGAAGATAGCTACTTTAAAGGAGCCATACAAAAAATTATAAAAAATTGTTTTACTACTGTATGTTCTAGTGAAAAATTTGAAAAATAATGGGTGAAGTACCAGAGTACCTAAGTGATAGACAATGGTGGAAGCTGTTGGGAATAAGGGCCTACTATACCAGACAGTCGCAAGGTGCTAACAACCAGTTAAGGGTGTAACATAGCAGGGAAATTTATTTCCGCTATTTGTTTAAATGTTGGTAGGACTGATATTAACTCTTTTGCTGCGGAACAAAAAATTTTTAATTTTGCCAAGATAGTGTAAAAAAATTATAAATTTTTTTTGTAAATACTGTACTTTTTTTTGTTATTTTTAAGCGAGAAAACAATGGTTTACAGAGTCATTTAATTCAATGTTCGACTACATTCGCATGTTGTAGTTTAGAAATATTTTGTATATTCGACTATAGTCCAATGTCGCAGCGAAAGTGCAGGACAGCATGGGAGAGTGTGGTTCAACGCAGAAGGTGCATAAATTAAGCACCTGCTGGAGGACAACTGGCGATGGAGAAAGAGTAAGTGGCAACAAGAAATACATCACTCCACAGGATTTGGCAGCAACATCTACACCCACGCGACATTACATGGTTAGTCGGTATCACTAGTGCTGATGGAGATTCGAAGGTGGATGTGATATGCAACATGCACTGACCACATCTTGGCAACAAGACGAAGACAACTAGCTTTCGAAAATAATTGAAATCAGCTAATTTTGGGTTAGGAAATACGAACTGCAACTTGAACGTCAACCTGCAGAGTGGCACCCAGGATGGTAAATCAGAATCCTTCGTCTGTGAAATTAATAGTGATTGTAGTGCATTGTGCATCAACTGAGATCCAACACAACCCAACAGTAACAGCAGATTACTAACACAACTTCCTGCTGTGGCAGGTATGACATGGCACAAAGGAGAAACATCTTGATCTGCTGGGCATCGCAATCCATCTCCATGGCAACGCAAGGCCACAGTGTGTTGGGCAGGAACTATAGTGCTGGGGTCGGGAAGAAACTGAATCACCACCATACTCACAGGACCTGTCTACAAGACTGCTACCTCATATACAAGGTAAAGGGACCATTAAGTAGTAGTAAACAGTTTGCAAAAAAAAAAAGTGCTGCAAGCGGTGTGCACCAACAGGTGAACAGATTTCCACTTGGAGAGGAAAATAAATGTGAAGAAAGTAAGTGAGAGATTATGGTCAGCACTTAACATTGAGGTCTTCAGCTCTAGTGAGGGGTGACATGAGATGAGTATGGAGTAGCGCTGGAATGAAAGGGAGGGGGAAAAGGGAGATCCCAGAGAAAACCCGCCGACCAACGGCACCATCCAGCATGATTCCCACACGCGAAAATCCAGGGACTAACATCGCCAGAACTCGAACCCAGATCGCCATAGTTGGAGATGAATGGTCTACCCATTCGACCACAGCAGCCCCTTTTGAAGAAGGTATTCAGCACCTACCGCATTGCTGGCAGTGTGTTGTAAACATTACAGGGAACTAATTTTAGGGCCATTAGAATGGATACGTTTGGTGAAATGAGAGTGAAATATGGAATCTCCAATATTGTGTACTACCTTGTCAAATCTGTTAAAAAAACAATGTTGGCACGTAGTTCAACATCTTATTTTCCATACACACTGGTATACTCACACTGCAAATCAATTCCCCTGACTTATGCCCGACCTTAGTTTAATGATGTACTAGCCTTTAGGACTTAAGTCAAATGTGGTGTCAACAGATAACAGTTCCAGCTTTCCAGGAATAAAGTTATATTTCCAAAAACAGTTATTTACAAAGATATGGGCAAATATGTGCAATAACTGATTTTACACAAAAAAGTTTTATTAGCAACCCCTTTAAAAAACTTATCACTTAACGAGCATAAATTTACTGCAGAGCAAATATACGCCACTTTCCGTTACTGCTAAAGAGTGTTGAAATCACTGACTCTCTTTCAGTGTTCATCAGAAAACAGAACCATATCAGCAACATGTAAATACTTTTGTCATCATCAAGTGATTTGAGTTTGCAATTATATGACGCAAAATAACATTTTGAATGTAAATTAAATGTGATTCTTTCTAGCAAATACAGTTTCGTAATCTATTAAAAAATTATCTTTCATTTAAGGCTAATTTTATTTCACAGAATTATCAGATGTTATTTAGGGGAAAACATTGTTTTAATTTTAATTTTCAATGGTTACTTTAGAAAACATTCTCAAGAATTATTTTTCCTAGTAAATATATTTTAATGTATCACCACACAATCACTTAAATGTTAACATTTCTAGAAGACAGATGTTTTAGTATAGACTATATTGAGTGTCAACCTGCAGCAATACCCAGCTCTACTATATGTCTCGTTCCTTGCTACCCCTACTCTCAAGCTAAAAGGCATTATAACTTATTCACAGCTGTTCATGACTAACGATAGACAGCTCAATACTCAATAACAAATGTTGTTTAAAGAAGTAACTCACGTACTGTATTTAGGTCTATCACCTGTTTACATACTTAATTAATTGGATATTTATTACTATTCGATCATAAAGTGTATGTTTACAAATATGACGTCATTTTTGTTGCAAGCAAACACAATCACGAGGCAATTAATATTAGCAAGGTAGCAGAACAGTTTCTGAGAAAAAAAGTACATGAAAATTATGTAATGTTAAAAATAAAATTTTATATGACAAAGTAATAGAAATACTGAAGTATTATGAAATTAGTGACAGTGGGAATAATTATTTACAGGAGGGGAAATTAACTGTGTAATGTTAAGTAAGTTTGGCACCATGTCTAAATGTGTGTTGTTTGAAATTATGTACACACTGTCGTCGTACCAGGCCACACGCCAGGTGGAGTTGCACCTGGTCGCGGTAGGTGTTCGCAGAGTGTGTCAGTGGCAGGTGTGCGCTGGTTGGTAATGGTAGATGTGCGATACTTGAGTGTGTGTGGCAGATCAGTGACGGTGGCAGGGCATGTGTGAACTTGACACCGACGTGTGACACCTGCCATCCCGGCCATCTGCCAGTGCAGGACACCTGGCTTCGCCGCCCCCTCTCTGTACCAGTGCATGAAGAAGGCAGTCTGGAAGCAGCGGTCGTGACAGACGGAACGGTAGAGACGTTGTGTGCTTCGGGACTCTGATTCGTCCAGCGAGAAACTTAACGCGCATGTGCAACTATCCGGCCCAGTGTTTTACTTTGTTTTGCCATTGGAACTGGCTCGTTTAAGGCCCTAGGGTATGGGGGTGTGGACTGCCCCACAAGTGTCCATGTAAGGTGTAGTTTTCTCCAGATCCTCCCTGCTTTTCCCGATCCGCAGCTGTATCGACTCGCCAGGCGAGAGAGGGTCCCGCCGGCACGAACAGACCACGACCCATCGAGCCTTGTGTTCCCGGCCCAGAGAATTCTGACGCAGCTCCATTCCTACCTCACTCTCACCGGACACGGCGTCAACACGAAGGGTCTTTTATTATTTTTAATAGTGGAAATTAAAAGTGTTAACTGTAACTTTATAGCGATACATTTATGGTTTTGGGTGTACGTGTATTATGATTATTTAAGAATGTTTTTGTGTACGTAATAAGAAATGAAAGGTAACCGTCTCCAAAAAGTTGTGTTATGTCAACAGTGCCTTGTTGGTTAGTGTTCTAGACAGCTGGAAACAGTAGTATTGGTACGTACGTGAAACAACACAACGCAAATTAGTAAGGTGTTGATTAGATTTAAGTGTGCTGTTGTTCAAACTGTTATCGTATTGAGATTTATGTAAAGACATGTCAGTTTTAGACTGTATAACTAAACAATGCTACGTGCAACATCCGATTTTGGAATAAGTTAAGTACTGTACTGCTTCAGGAAAGAAATGGATTGGATATTGCTGATGTAAGGTAAGTTGTTGAGGTCATATAATATTTTTTTATAAAATTTTATTGTGATAATGTCAGGTACTTTGCGATGGTAACATATATATGTTTACAGTGACGTATGTAAAAATGAATTTTTTGGAAGTTGCATTGTAAAATAACAAAGTGTGGATGTTTATATTTTACTATTCGATCCCTAGTAAAATAAAACCCATCCTTTCGTTAGGCAATTACTTTGCAATACAAAAAATTGGTGATACTTAGTAGGTAGGTCATTTTTTTTGTAAAGTAACTGTGATAACACATAATTTGTTTCTGTTATCGCAACGTAATAATCAGATGGGTTATAGTTTACTATTCTATCCCAGTATGTAGGCCTACGTATTAAACTGTAGAATAAAACTTATCCTCTCTTTATTACTTCGTAATACAAAAGAAAAAAAAAATCTGTAAAGTGTTATAGAAAATGCATTTTAAGGATAATGGAATTGTGGAAATTAAACATGTGGTACTGATATCGAGAAGTAACAAAGAGTGAATGGGTTTTATTTTACTATTCAATCTAGGTACAATGGTATCTAATAGTAATATTAAACCCATCCGCTCTGTTACTTTACAATCCCAAGAGGACATTGCCGATTTGTCTCTCTCCACCCAAAAAACCACCCACATTCCCGCGGATTCCAGTAAGTGTGTTGAAGTAAATAAGAAAGTTTGGGTAGTGAAAGTCATCAGCACCACGTTAGTTTCATTATTACTTTTCTAGTTTAGCGTGACCGGAAACTAAATATCCTACTTAATTTTATAAGATGTATCTCCACCCAGAGCAGAAAGCTGCTCAAGGAGAGTTTCTATACTACTGTAAATGTCTGTGAAATTCTTATTTGTTGCAAATAATTACAATAAAAAAAGTGGAGGTAGCAATTTCGGAGGAGGGAGAGGTAACATCAGGAGTACCGCAGGGAAGTGTGTTGGGGCCTTTGTTATTCACTGTATACTGTATACAGAGGTGGGCAATGGAATCAATTTGCAGGATGATATTGATAGGTTGTGGTCCTGGACAGTGGAAAACAGAATGAAGATTAATGTACGTAAAACCAAGTTGGTGAGGTTTACTAAGACAAGAGTGGTGTGTAGAGAAGCACACAGATGGGATGTGCAGGAGATAGAAGAAGCCACTGAGTATAAGTATCTGGGAGTTGTGATACAGGCAGATCCGAGGTGGACAGAGTGGTTAAGAAGGGAAGAAGGGCTTTAGGACTGCTCGAGCATGTTGAAAGGGGTTAGTGGTGAGGTGAAGGGAAGGGCATACTGTAAGATAGTTCGTCCAGTATTGGAATATGCTGCTGCGGAGTGGGATCCGTATGTGGAGGAGGTGGTGCAGGACATGGAGAAGATGCAGGGAAGGGCAGTGAGATGGGTGATGAATAAATGGAAAAGGCATGGTCAGAATGGTGAGGAGGAACTTAAGGCCTAGCATGATGAAGACCGTTGAGGGACAGGAGGAGGGTTGAAAGGCTTGTCAGGTTGTATAGGGTTATAAAAGGGGTGGGGGAATGGGTAAATTTGGCCTGCAAATTAACTAAGGGAACATTTAAGGGTAAAACTGGCAACAGTCAGAAAATTCAGAGGGTGTGGAGGAGAACGGGGAAGGTTACAGTCGATGCTGGTGAGAATGGTACGGGAGTGGAATGCACTATAAATAAGTTGGTGACTGTGACGGGAGTTGGAAAGTTTAGCAAGGGACTAAAGAATTGGAATTGTGGGGATGGGGAGGAATCTGCTCGCCACCAGGCGTTAGCCCAAGTATGAATATAAAAATGTATTATTATTATAAAATATTTCGCTTAGGTCTGATTTTACTGGCGCTGCACGTCCTTCCGAAGTTCTGCATAATCGTACAAGCCAACAGAAAATCATCCTCAGCAGTGACAACCAGAGGTCAAGTAACAGAACTTTGGTTTGACAATGTAAATATTGTTTAACTATGAATGTATTTCTTTGTATGTTTTTAAAAGATGTCACTGTACTGCTATATTACTTTTAACATATTAGTATAACCTTAATACTTGTAAACTTTGTTATTAATTTAATTTGTGTTCATTGAGATGTTACCTGTATGTATATTGCAATTATATGACACGTTCCATAGCCCTATGGCTCTAGCCATACCTTTGGGCTCTAAGGAACAAGAAATAAATAAATAACCAGTGAAATTGGCTAGTATTGGCGTACTGTAATATGCTACCAGCCATTTTAGATTGTGATAATTATTTACAACAGTAATTTTCTTACTCAAAAAGCTCCAAAGATGACCATCTGCTTATAACAATACATTATTATGCACAAACCTATTTATTTAAACTAACCTGAGACAGAGAACCCATTTCAGCAGAACACGTAATCGGATGGAAGGATTAACTTGTTTAAAACAAAACGTTATCTTCGCACACGCATCACAAACGTTCAACTGGCCGTGTGTTATTTATATGACACACCCCCAATCGAGCTCACATGCCTTGACACATTTCGTAATCATACACGACGAAACAGCAGCGTCATAACTTGAACAAGTCCAATGAGCGAAGTTCAACATGGTTCAACATATTTTTGTAAATAAAAATACCACGGATTAATATAACATCTTTGGTGCAGTTAGGGCACACAGAGGACTACAACGTTTGGACCTACGACCGTGGTTTGGACCACAGTCGAGGTTTGGACACTTGAAAAACATGTATGTTGAATGACTGTGCTGTGCTTAGTGGAATTAACCTTAGTTATACATACTTTTTGGCGTTTTGGCTGTGCTAAATCCTTCATGGTGGGGTGGATGTAAAAAAAAAAGAGTCAGAGGAGTTAAAAATTTCTACGGAAAACGGCAAATTTCAAAGAAAGTAAACTACTGTTTTCTTTACATACGACTTACACCACTGTAGATACATTTTTTATTAATAAACTTTACCTGCAAAACTAATAATTTGGTCGGTACGCGATGAGTAGTGATTCTTAAATATTGACCACTAACAGTAAGTGGCTCATTGAAACATATTTAAAAACAATATATTAGAAAAACGTGTTTTAGTAAAGTATATTTGTTCGAAGCTGGTGGTAGAGCTCCATTTAATTTTTAAAAGTTTCAAGATTATTAGCATTAATTCTGATTTATTTAAATTATAGCGAGAAAAATTACGGAAAGGGTAATATGATCTGGCATTTTGCAAAACTGAGGTTGGCAACCTGTCAAGCGCGTGATTGGAATTTGTCTGAAAACGAGAGATGTAAACGTACGTTCACTTTTTTTTTTCAGGACTAAAGCTATTTGAAATGGATAGACCTAAAATTAAAATATCTAACCTCTCCACTAAATCTAATGATCCGTGCATAAGTGATAGTGTGAATAAAACGTTGCAAATGTTTGGTGCAAACGCTACTAAATGTTTACTGACAAGGAAACGACAAGTGTTCCAACTGGCAGAAGGTATTGTAAAACGTTGAGGAATTTCCACGAAACAGACAATTTGCTTTCAAATAGTGTTAGGTCCTAGTCCTACCCGCGGAAGTCCTGCACAATTTTCATCTATGTAAAGATGCTGTTGTCAACTATGTTTAACTAGGTTAGTGATTTCTTTAAATTAGAGTGATTTAAGAGAAATTGGTCAGCACTTAACATCTAGTTGTTTAGCGCTGGTGTGGGAGACATAATGTGGGCTATGGAGCAGCACCGGACTGAAGGGGCGGAGAAAACGGGAGATCCCCGAGAAAGCCCGCCGACAGGCGCAATACCCAAGTGCTAAAATTTGAGGACCCACCAAGCCGAGAATCAATCCCGGGTTGCCTTACTGGGAGGCGAGTACTCTTGCCACTATGCCAACTCTCCTCAAATATATATATATATATATATATATATATATATATATATATATATATATATATATATATATATATATATATATATATATATATATATATATATATA
>PNEQ01010092.1:0-14780 GCA_003012365.1 Medauroidea extradentata | reverse complement strand
AGCATAATTGTACAGCATAAAAATAAAAAATATTCAGATCAGAATTAACTTAAATGTGGGTTTTAATAACCGTTATGACAGAATATATTTTGAATAGCATGTATATACTGTACGGAAATATAAATAAAATGAAAGTGGTGTGAATTAAAAATTCACACTTTGGCCAAAATAATGGTACACAAAATATGGTAAGATTTACAGGTAAGAATGATCACATGTCGACAGTATGCCTAATACTTTTCTAAAATTAAACCACCTTTATTCACTAGGTAGAGGGTAGAGAGTAGATACATGAACAGGAAGAGTGAGCAACAGGTAGTGGAGGTGAAAAGAGAAGTTTAATGGTGGTGTTACAAGAAGACCTTGGGTGGAAGGACCAGGTAAAGACAGTAGTTTCTAAGGAAAGAAGGGCTCTAGGAATACTCGGAAGGATCCTGAAAGAAGTCAGTGGTGGGGTGAAGGAGAAGGCATACACATAAATGGTACTGAATGCTGAGTGCTGCATCATAGCAAGGAGAGGTACTGCAATTACAGAAGGTTCAGAGGAGGGCAGCAAGATGGGTGAAGTGTTAGTGGAGAAAGTAAGGGCAGGAGGGTGATGATAAAGGAACCTACAGGCTGTCAGTGATGAAAGAGGAAACGGGTTGGAGAGCATTGAAGGACAGGTGAAATTTTGATTGGTGAAGGATGAGGGAGGGTTTGTTTAATAGTGATCTATAGATCCCAATATGAGTCAAAACTCAGGGTTGTAGCTCTTGTCAAATACAATAAAATCCTACGTGACAATGTTACAAATTACATAAGACTACATACAATACATTAACAAGAAAAATGGTACATTCAGGAAGGAAATTAGGTTCTTAGTTGTTCAAGGATGATTAAAGAGGGAGACGGAAGAAATAACCATGGAGTTTGTCGAGTGTAAACTACTAGAAGAGGAGATAACGAAAGTACAGAAAAGCCACAAAAATTTTTCAAGTAATGAGGTATCATTCAAGATAGCATGTTATGGATGTGGTAAAGTATATCACAGGAAGGCAGACTGTTGGCACAACAAAATAAGATCTGGAAAAAAAAACCAAGAGGGACACAAACGAAACCCCTAAAAAAATATGAAACCTCAAAAGGAACATCTCTCAAGGAGTACATATTCATTCTTAACTCTGATGCAACAAATCACCTTGTAACGGAAAGTCTAGAAGAGTTAATGCCAGATATAAAAGAGTTACACCACAGCGTAGTGATAACAACTGCAAATTGAGGCGAGATGACAGTTACAAAAACAGGAAAGTTTGTGGGAGACTATGGAAAAGGAACCATCTTCTTTGAATCCGTAATAGTACTAGGATTGAAGATCAACTTTCTATAAGTAAGTAATGTACATTGCATAAAAACCTGACGTAAGGAAACACCAGCACTCTGGCACTGAAGAGTTAGTTGTCTAAACAGACGAGGCCTAAAACTACTCAATTTAGGCATACCTTACAACAATGAAAAATGCTCACAGTGCCTCAAAGGTAAAGTAAGACGATTGACTTTCACAAAAAATGCAAAACCCACTCGCTCCAAAGGGAAACTTATAATCTCAGATATAAGTGTACCTGTGAAGACACCAATGAAAGGTGAGCGATATTTTCAAGTGACTGTCAATCATTTTTCCAATTTAACTATGTACTATGTATTTTCTGACAATGAATAGTGAAGCTAAACAAAATTTGATGACCTAAATAAAGATAGTGAAGACTCGGGGATGGTGAGACAAGCACGAGCATCAGACTGGACAATGGTGGCAAGTTCAGTTCAAAAACACTCAAAATTTTTTTTGCTGAGAAGAGGATTGTTATTGGGTACACAACCCCATACACACCTCAGCAAAACGTGAAGTAGGAAAGGGTGAACCTAACCTTTATGAACAAGGTGAGGGCAACATTTGCAGACAGATTTTCCTGTTTCCTCTAGGTAGAAGCAGCAAGTGCATCTGTCTTCGAGCTAAATAGATTGCCAACTAATGCCCTGCAAAACAGCAGGACTCAAACCTCAGTATGGTACTGTGAAAATGACTTGTCCCACTAAGGGTATTTGGTTCACAGGTTTATATGGTGAAGCTGCCATAAGCTGGAACCTCATACAAAAACCTGATAATGGTGGGATGTTCAGATGGTGGATTTAGCCTATAGAACCAAAGAGGACAAAATTGTCATTTCAAGAGATCCAACCTTCGATAAGTCAAAAGTATGGGTTGGCCATGTTGTGGCAAGACATCTAAACATGGTCATCATCAGTGAAGAAGAAAAATCAAACTTAAAAGAAATACGCAAAGAAATAAGAAAATGAGGCAAACCTAAAAATGAACCAATAGAGCAACACAGCAAAGAAAGTAATGTGGGGCTTCATTGGCTTCACGACACGGGAAGGGAGAAACGAAAAGGACAGCGAACAGACATCCCTATCTACAAGAATATTAATTATGTATGGCATACTCCTATGCATTGGAGAACCACAAGACTACGAGAAAGCCGTTGACGCCAGCCAAAGGGCCAGCGTATGGGTTAAGCCCATAACGGCGCAACTGTGCAACATCAACAAGGCTCAGGCCTCGTTTTCAGACTCTCCCATAATTTTTCCGCATCCACGCAGTGTAATTTTGCATGTAATAGTGAGTGTAATTGTGTTTTCATTTCCAGCAGTGTACATCGAGCCATGGGGGACATGTAAAGTAAACATGCCGCCATGCCTGTGCCCGAAAATCATCATGTTTTCAGTATTATTTTTCATATTGCAGCAGACAATTAGAAATGCATAATTCAATATCAGCAAACTATGTAACACCATTTATTATATAATTTAGTGTGTGCCATTTTCATAAAATGTTAATATCAATCATTTAACATGCACAAGGTACCAGAAGTGTGTGAACCCCATAGCGTGGCAAGGAGCCCTTAGCGGCTGCCTTCCTCGTGGCAGTTCATCGAAGTCGTCTGGAGAGGTGAGACAGCTGTCCGTGTGCACAACAACTTTTGCTTACTGATTGTTACTTTCAATAGTCTTCTTTAGTATACCGATTCACCTTGCTCGCACATGTTACCAGACACCCCCATCACATTGCGTGTCCACTTAAACGAATAATTATGTATTACCATTTTGGTACTTTTTAACTTAAAATCCGTGTCTGCATTATCACCACCACGTGGCTAGGGAATTCTGTATCGAGAACCATCCAAGCTCATCATTCATTATACGAGGCATATCACAGCTAATTATTGTTAATTATCATTCAGCGCATACGTTGCTATCAATATTTTATATTTCAGTGTAATTTTGAGAGCATAATTTATGTTTTTGTGACAGACCACGTGCAGGTTACCACATTGCCATGTTCATGTAAGCAGTGCATCTACCACTCATTTCATTATCACACATTCATGCAAGTCACCTAGTGGAGAGCATCATCGTGTGTAAGGTGTGTTACGTGCCGTTCATCATACATCCGGCCTAACGCATTCCGCCACACTTCGCGCAGGACTACTAACACAACTTGTAGAGCCCTACCACACTGTAACGTGCACGGGAACGGCTGCCTTGTGGTCTGTTAGCTAAGAGAGCACTCATTTCAACCAACATTATCTACGTCCGCTTCCAAGTGAACCTGATGGCCCACCCTAGCGGCCGCCAGATCCTTACTGCTCAAGGAAGTGCATTTTCATATGCCGTAGAGTCCTATCTGCTTCACACGGACCACATAACAACCACGTGCGATATACCGGCAGGTCAGTGTCACCGCGCAGAGACAGCCATCACGTGTTAATCCAGTAATCAAGTATAGCAGTGCTTTGCCAGGGTTGCATAGCTACGCCTACCTCGTGCGTGCATAAGTAATTATTTCTGGCACTGTGTAATTCGTGTCAATAAATCATACTGCGTTGAACCGTCGTGTTGTGTAATTTTCAACATCCTATATTTACAGTGTAACCTTTGTAGTGTATCAGGCGTATTGGAGGCCAACACCCAGTTATAAGTCAGCATTCAGTTTCAACGTACCGGGTGGGATATCGAACACGCCTAATGTACCACACCTTGAGGCATAAGAGTCTCGAAGTGCAATACCTGGGGAGTATTGCTAGCGTCCTTTCATCATAACACATAGATTCATAGCAGCAGCTTAGTTCGCTATCCTGATCCCACCCGATGGCATTACCATGAAACTGGGCGATAGTTGGGAAGAGGCCATAGAAGTTAAAATTAAAGCCCTGGAAGAATACTACTTCCAGAAAAAATGGCAACTGAAACAAGTGGATCTTTAAGACAATATAGGCAACCTCAAGAAAGCAAGATTGGTTGAAAAAGTATTCCAAAAGGAGACAGTGACAAATGTGTATGCACCAGTGGCAAGACTACCAACCATACAATAATATATTTTCATCAAAACACATGAGGTGTAATAAACAAAGATGGTAAATGTACTCAAGTTGAAAAGTCTATGGTCTAAGGTCAGCACCCACAAAATGGATAGCAGGATTTTGCAACTCCATGGAGTCTCAGAAGATGAAGAGATCGGTAAGTGACTTTTGTCTGTACACTGGGAACAATTTTTACCATATCATCTGGGTGGATAAAATGCTTTTAATAGGAGATAATACAGAAGTGGAACATTTGATAAGTCTCGTAAAGGGTAAATTCAAAGCAAAATGTCTGGGTATTTTAAGTGAGTTTTTGGGAACAATGATTGTAAAATACCGGAACAAAGTAAAGTTTTCACAAAATAGTTTCATCAACAAAATTCTTACCAAATTTAATATGATGTGCAAAGGAGCAAACATTCCTAAGGTTAGTGACTCATGTTGACACAGAGGTGCCCATAAACAAAAAGCTAATGTTTTGTCAACTCACTGGCTTGCATATGTAGGTATGTTTTAATTGTCAGTAGGCCCGACCTAACTATTCAGTCTGTTACATTAGTAGATTTATAAATACACCTACTGAACAATTGTGGAAAGCTGCTGGAATCCAAAATTTTGCATGTCGAAATTGTGTTGGATGATGCCGTTGGGTGATTTTTCTCGAAGCGCGACCATTTCCCCAGTTCCAACATTCCAGCATTGCTCCACATTCACCTCGTATCGATGTTCACCTGCTATAAAAAAACCTAGTTGAGCATTGACCAAAATCTCGTCCCTCACATGTTTATGTTTACCTGACTTAGACATTTTTTTTTTTTTAATGCCTGGCAGCTCTATTGTTTTAACCTTTAAACCATCCTTACTATGAAAACAGAACAACCTCTGCATACCTGTTTACAGACACTTCTCAGATGTCAAAAACCAGGCAAATTTAAAACAGACTGTATTGTGTAATACTGCTTTGTGAAAAATAAACCAGAACTCTTTTATAATTTATCTATCTACATTTTTAAAATGAGCTTGAGTAAGTTCCTAAACACAAAGTAAGAAACAGTTTTTTTTTTTCAGTACACATTTGCAATGATACTTCTAATTATACTAATTTAATGTAAATATTTAGCAAGTGAAGTGGTGGAAATTTAATGTGTGCCGTCCAGGTGCAGGGGAAATCTACCGTAAGAAACTAGAAGATGTGTACTCCGTGGAGGCTGAGAGGTGGTCAGATTATCAGCAATCTCTGCACAAACAATGTGAGCCAATACTGAACGAACTGAAGCAAAAGCTGCCGTCCGTCGAGAAGTCGGTGCGTAGGCAAATCTACATGTAATATCAAGAATTTGTATACCATCTCGATACATTAGGTATTTGTGCAATACCTTAACTTTGCTTGTACAGTTGTCACCTTCACAACATACTTTGCCTTTATGATTTCATATCATATTGAAATATCTATGTTACTACAAGAGAAATTGAAAATATGTCTTATGTCACATATTTTATTCAACACACATCGTAATTATCTTAGCCTTGTAGGATACAACTGTTCACATGCCATGACATGTTTACTCTCCTCTTTACACTTACCAGTCCTACCAACTATATCTCATATATACTACATCTCCCTTCTTATAACAATAGTGATATTGTGTACACAGAATCATCACTTGCATTTTTATACAGTCATACCAGCCAAAATCTCGTACATTATAACATCTACCTTCTAACAACATAGCACAGTTATGATACACCACTACAAATTCACACTGTCTCAACTGGTTAGGGGCCTACACTGAAGTTTAACTACACACTTTACGTAGGTTCAATTTAACACCTATTCATCTAGATGGCGAGGTGTTTTACAAGCTCTCCGCAAGTTCTTAGATGGAATTTTATGAATCTCCTTCTTCATAATGGATATTAGGGGTTGATGATCAGTCTCAATAAGTACATCACGGCCATAAATGTACCTATGGAACCGTTTGCATGCAAATAGGACTACTAAGAATTCTTTATCAATCTGCCCAAAATTTATTTCTGTGGGCGACAGGCAATTGGAGGCATAACACACTGGTTTACCGTTCTGCAAAAGTGCACAGCCTATCCCTTCCTTGCTACTATCAGTTTGAATCACAATTTCTTTGGATTCGTCAAATGTTTGCAGAACTGTGCTTAATATGTTTTTTAGTTTTTCCATGCTAACCCCATGTGTGTTGGGATTCCACACAATTCAAAGTCTTTTTTCAAGAGACTTCTCAGTGGATCTCTGACCTCAGGTGAAGTTGGGAATGAAGTGTCTCAGGTAATTGGCCAAGCCAAGGAAACACTGAAGATCTTGTTTAATTGTGGAGTGTCATAATTGACAATGACTGCAATTTTCTCTACACCAGGTTAAACTAGTCCCTTTTTGAAAGTGTGTCCTACATATTGTGCTTCATTTACTGTACTTTGTGTTTAAATTTCTGTAGGTTAAACTTCACATTACATTTTCTAGCCCTGAGCAGCACTTCAGTGAGTATCTTATGTGTTTGTTCATCTTCTGCAAAGATGAGTAAGTCATCGAAATAAATGGTAACACCATCAATATCACCAAATATTTCTGTGTTGTATTTTTGAAAAACTTTAGTGGAGATGTTAAGACCGAACAGTAATCTGTTGAAGTGATAAGATCCAAAGACAGTGGAAAATGGGCATAATAAAGAACTCTGAGCATCAAGATTCACATGCCAAAATTAATCTATAAGATCTAGCACGCTAAATTATTGTGCATTTCCCAGTTTAGCAACAACTTCCCGGATTGTGGGTATTTCAACATACTTATTCACAATAGCCTAATTTAAGTCATGAGGGTCAGAAGTCTGTGTGGAGAATTGGAGTATGGCCAGCAGTTTTCTTTTAATTTAATAGTACAGTTTTTTGCAAACTTACCAATGCCAGAAAACACATCACTGTACTTGGAAATGATGTCCATTTTAGAGTGCTGATATACTGTATGTCATTTACTGAATTCTGAAGTCCTAGTCTCACACAGGTGGGAAGTCCTAGGATGAGTACAGAATCTTCATTGACTATGATAAATGCTTCCCGTGAAGTCATGTTGTTGAGTGTTAGAGTCAGATCACAGCTACCTGCAACTTTGATCTTGGAGTTGTTGTATGCAACTAATGGTACGTCATTACGTTGTAGCTTGATATCTTGAGATACATGTTGCAGGTGGGAAAAGGTTTTAAATGGCAAAATGTTAATGCATGCCCCCCCCCCCCCAGTCCAACTTGAATTGTACATGAACGGCATTTTCTATGAGGAAGGTTTCTGTCCAACTCATTACAGATGGGCTGGTGTTCGCCTGTTTGGACACTGCACTGCAATAGTAGTCTTTATGCTCACGAGTATTCAGTTCAGGATTTTCCATATCTTTTACTTCAATAACTCGCTGGGTGTTGTTTTCTCGCATACACAAACCACACACTCTTGTAAAGTGATTTCTGCGACCACAATGCGAACACAATTTCCCTTTCGCCGGACACTTTTGTGGATCCCGTGCATGTTGATAACCCACCACTTGCATTCTATATCTGTGCCAATTCTCTGTGCATTTGAATTTTGCTTCAAGGTATTTGCCTGATAGCTGTTCTTGTTCACCTGATAGTTATTTTTGTTCAACTGATAATTGCACCTTGTTTTAAATTTTGCTTCATTAACACTGATGTGTGTGGGGTTATCTTGAGTGGGTTGCAACACTTGATTTGCTTGAGTTGATGTAATTTCGGCTGTTCAAAAACGATGACTGGTGTCTTCTAGATTAACGTCTCCAATTTTCCACACTTTCTCCTGAGTTGCACGATCATTTGCTTTGAAGACTATCCTGTCCCATAGAATATCACCCATATCTCTAAATTCACAGTCTCGCAAAAGAGTTTTCAGGTCTGTTACAAATGTATCAAATTTTTCACCCTCTTTTTGCTTTCTGTTATAAAACAAAAAGCGTGCATGGAGGATAATTTTCTTCGGGCTGCAATATGTCTTAAACTTGTTAAGAACAACAGCTGCTAATTTGTTCTTGTTCTCGTCCTCTGTAAAAATAAAGGTGTTTTAAATATCTAGCGCTTCCTCTCCAATGATATTGAGAAGAATGGCAACCTTTCGCGATTCACTCTGAGATTTCAAATCTGATGCTTCTAGATAAATTTAAAATGCCTGGCTAAATTTCTTCCAATTCTCTCTGTAGCAACAGTTTCGCTGGTACGTTAAACACATTTGCCATTGAGACAATTATTGTGTTTTGCAGATGTGTTTGTGTATTTTATTTATGGATATTTGTCTTGTAATTGTATTATTATGTGTTTTGTAATGTTACCGTGGGGAGGCGTTGTTTTTAAAGTTTGATCAGCTGAGGTTGTGTTCCCAGCGCTGGTGCGCGAGGGATAGGCATAGGTGTAGTGCCGAGGAGGAGATATAGACGGACGTTCGACGGAGAGTGTGGCGGTTGGGTCGAGGTGGTCGAGTAAGCCTCAACGGAGTGATTTTGAAACTAACCAGCGGGACAGTGTGGGATGTAGAGCTAATGTGGAATGCAGAGGTTTCGGCTGGGTTGGCCGAATGCTTATCTCTACTATAACATTGTATTGTCTGGCACGTTTTAAGGAGAGCCAGCTAGAAGACTGCGCTGCTTGTAAGGAGCTAAGGTGCTTGGCCCTTAAGGATACCCCGAGGACTGCCTTCCACCGACAAAGAGCCACCGTAGTACTTTTTATGAGCGGCAAGGAATGAGCCGCGTATGTTCATCAAGACTACGGGAGCGTTGAACTGGGAACTGCGTTAAGCAAGGTATGAGACGTCGCCCTTGAAATAGTGCACATGACTTACCGGCACGGGTATTAACTTTTGGTGTGATTTATGAATATTTTTCCTACTGCGTAAGGCGCAGACATCTAACTTCCAACGTCCTCCCCAGCGTAATGTTATATGGTGTTATTCAAAAACAAAAACAAGTAAAGAGATATTAAAGTAATCATACAGTATTTTTCCACGTACAGTATCTTACCAAAAATGTGTAAACAAACTGATTCCCCCTTTTTCATTTGTTACAATACAATCAACATAATGTTTATTAGGGTTAACCAAGTTGTTTTCCTACGTAAAATATGGAGAGAGGCAGCTTAGTTACCACCCGAGACCTGACGAAACGGGGGGTTTCACCATCTTGACTAGTTCTGGTCCAGCCTAGTTTCTAGCCACTGAATTACAACGGTACTCGGACGGTCCTGTATTTCAGACTTGCATTTTTTATTTTAATTTTTAAAAATTTTTTATTGTAATTTATTTATTTTACCAATTGTGTCATGTCTTATGTCACATTCTATTTTATTCAACACACATCTTAATTTTCCCAGTCTTGTTACATAACTTTTCCAACCGCTCACATGCCATGACATGTTTACTATCCTCTGTACACCTACCAGTCCTACCAACTATATCTCATATATATTACAAAATATATGTAAGAATTTTTATGCTAAATTAATCTGCAACACAACTGGACAGTTGTATTATGTTTTAAATACTGCAGGCCTACTAGTAATTTTTAGTGGAAGGATGAGTGATCACTGTATGCTATTTAAGGTAACCACATTGGCATTTTAATTTATTTATTTTGACCAATTTTAACATATAATTGACAAAGTACTCTAAGTTATGTAACAAAGATTGTGTTTCCATAATTTAAACTGAGTCAAACTTTTACACTGTCAACTTAAAATTCAACATCAAAAAGTTTTCATTTTCAAGGCATAGTCTAGAGAATACATATTTGTTTTTACCACTCAAGCCCATTGTATCAACTGCTTTTTTGAAATGCATGCATAGTTTCCATGCCATGGGATGAAAACTTTAGATTTTGGAAAAGTAGTAAAAATTAGTTTAGATTTCACATTCATCTCCAAACTCGGAGAGCTCTAGTTTATGTAACCATTTCATGGACAGAGTAACTGACCAAACTACAGTAACAGTAGTTCATGTTATAATATTGCAGTTCTATGTGCAGTATTTACTTTTACAGCGTAGCCACAGCTTCCCAGTTCTGTGTCTCTTTCCATAGTTATATGTTAAGTATTTTCATAACACAGCCTAAATGTTTGCTGTGACCATAAAAACATCTTTACATGCAAATAATTGCAAACTTATTATTGCTCTGATGTTTAACAATCGTCCACTAAACCAGTTGACAACCCATTTAGTTACAAGTGATAATAGACTTCAATAATAGCACATCATGCCATTTTACATGCCCGGAACAACGTCCACTTCATCAAATGAGTTGTATTCACATATTGCCTCATCGTGTGTAATTGTTTTGGTGACTGCTGCAACTCAGTTGTAATGGTATGCCTGTAAGTGCAATAAAGTACCACTCATCTTAATTGTATCAGAGCAATTGCTTTTCTAATTCTTCATCAGCCTAGATCTACAGGATAGTGAAATTAGCAGTGTAAGTTATCTACACCATTAGTTCCAACAGCAGACTCTAAACAACCTGTAACCTTGTGCTCTCCTAATTATTTCACCAGGCCTGTAGTCCAACTGTTAGCCTGCCAAATGCTCGACATACTTTGCCCAAACTATTGAGACAGCTGACTGTGCTGTAAAAAAAAAAACATATTATTTTCTATGCAGTCTCAAACTAGTTTACTTGTGTTTAAATTCAGTGTTTGAGCTCTATTAGTTGGTGACTGAAGTGAAGATATTAGGTGCACAAATGATAAGTAAAACAACTTCAAAGAATTGGACTATACTCTGCACTGTGCACACTATACAAACACTTGAAACCTAAATAGATTGACACGACGGGATGATTTGGCAGGCCCCACGTTGAAATGGCGCCAATTTGACACGGGCGCTAGGGGGGGGGGACATGTAGATGATGATAACACTGATTTGGTAGATGAGTCGGACGAGATATGGATGACAAAGTTACGGTATTGGACCGATTAGCAGGGAGAGCTGAGATAAGATGGATAGTGGAGAAAGGGCACACTGCGGAAGCCGTGGAGGAAACTCCGTTTTATGATGATCCCAGGGTCGACAGGCCAATGATCACAGGGCAGGCTACGTACCAGTGGATTGTTGCACCCTCAAACAACAGATCTTCGGGGACTTGTTAGGACCAGTCTCTATGCCACAACACTCAAATCCATGTTAAGCGTCACTAGGGACAGGGTGAGCCAAAAACACTACTTGTAAATGAAAGACGTGAATAGTTTTTTGAAGTTTACACACCATGAGCAAAAGACTGGTACTCGCAGAAGGCCAATGCCAGCTAAGTAGATCTGGAGCACAAACCTCTCCAGTAGGCTGGCGGTACACTTAATGTGCAAACTTACGCCCCTGGATGTGACTGCAGGCAGGGAATGAGGAGCCCCGGGTTAAAACAGAAAAAACGGTTCCGGTAAATTAAATTATACTATTGAAGACTAAAGATGGCTGGTGCAAAATTGATGAAGGATCCGGGTAGACAAAAACACGTCTAGCTCCTCGACGCGTCTAATTATGACTAACTGAAACATGGCGTCCTGCATCGCCAAGCCAGGCCCCGCGAGGAGGGGGTGACTTTGCACGGTGCAATGTAGTTCCGACACAAACACATTAAATAGAACGAAAGTACATAAGATACAATACAAAACGGACACTGGAAAAATAGCAAAACATATCAAAACATTGAAACAGTTATTATACACTTGAAAATGTAGCAAATAAAGAGTAAATTTAACATATTTTAAAAGGCAATATTTATTAGTTACAACACTCACCGAGTGTAGGGCATACTTAACTAGTACAGTGCGGCAGACGGACTAGTGGGAGGGTGTGCTAGGCACACGTCAAGATCTACCACTAGGTTCTTAAGCAAAGCAAAATTTCCATAATGCAAATTATGAAAACCTCCAGAATAGGGTTCGAGAAGTACCTCATCGAAAAAAATCCAAAAGATCAATGGTACCGTCACATATTTATATTGTAGCTGTGATTAGTATGTGTAATAAAATTGACATGCCAAGTATGTCATATAAGACTGCAAAATAAAACTTCCGCTCTAATTACCTAAGCTGTCTACATTTTTATTACAGAAAATTTCCAACAATAATAACACTGTTTGTTTGTACTTTTTAATGTACCAGTATTTTTAAAAAGTTGTAATAAAATATTTGTGCATGCTTTTTCCAAGCTTTTCAAGGAACGACATATGCTAGCCATGAAGGAAGCAATGTTCCTGCACATGTCAGAGTCCTGAATATAAAATTGTTTCGTAATTACTACTGCATATTAAGTGTTTCAAAATGCTCTACGATTTTTAGTTTCGATAGATATACTCCAATCACATGCTTGATTAATTATGATACAATGATTCCTGCAAATGACAATTTGCTGTGACTTCTCGCATCACTTTTTTTTATGTATAAAGTTCCATTGATGTTTTCACAGTTTCCCTTTTATTTTTCTCTCTGAAAAGCCTAGTAATTACTGACTGCCAACATGAGGTTCAGAAAGGTTTGTGCACTTATCTTCTTAAATTAATTTAACTGTGGTATGGCATATGGGGTGTGAGGCAACTGGTTAGAAGCAGGAATGCAGTGAAATATCACTACAAAGTACATGGATGGAACTAGAAATTCCATACTTAGTATCGAAAATATATTTACTTAACATATTTTTAAATGAAAAACTCTTTGCAGGGTTAGAAGAGATGTATAATGGAAATTATTTTACGCTGAAGTACTTTATAATGAGAATTTACTGTGATGCTTATGAACGGCTGCAATGCTGGCTGAACAAAAGGCTGAGATTTGTAGGGAGAGGTGAGGGACTGTAAAATGTATGTGTAGTTTCTTCGTATAGCTACTGTACGTACTTGCTGCCTCCTCGAGACACTGCTAGATAAGTTATCTCTGTTTAATGAACTAAAGTGGGAATCCCATTCTTAGTTTATCAAACGGAGTATTTGCCTCCCACGCAAAACAAAGACCATGGACAGTTGTGGCAGCCGGTGCCTGGGTGCAAATGTTCAGGCCATTGAGGACACTTGAAATTGTACTGGAAATAGTCCACTTGTGCCAGATGGGCTGGATTTGTGTTGGCAAAGTTTTAAACAGCTACAAATAGTAGACGTAACTTAAAAAATGTACGGGATACTATGGTTCTGTGTCAGAAGGCCTTAAATTGTACTGAGAAAGTTCAAACGCTAACCGAAAATGGTATTGCTCTGGAAAGCAGTATAGCGAAGTAGGGGCCATGAGATACCGGTACTTTCGCTAACACCCAAACTATATTTGATACACCCAGGGGCTATTGGGGACAGTGGTTGAAAATTGTTATAATGGTGGAAATGGAATATACTTAGTCTACAAAAAGTTAAATACCAGATAATGTTACTGCCCTAAATGGAGTTGAAGGGAATTTCATTTTTTTACATCATTAATTTTTTTAAAGTAAATTTGTGTTAAAATATACATAATTCATACCTATTTATACCTTAATGGAGAAATAAATGATTCAGTTCTTACTCATTTTATTGTTTATCCTATTTTCTTTAACAGGAACAAATTTTACTCAAAGCTGTTGTGCAGCAGAAAGCACTATTAGAAGAAGTGTCAAGTCATCATGCTGAAAAAATAGGACACCTGAAATATGTAATCCAGCAGTTCAAACAGGTAATATGAAGCCATGCTGTATAATACAGTTACCAACAATATTACTGAAGGCTGGAAAAGAGAGCAATTAAGGTGAAATGAGAGGATTTTATGGCCCTGTAACAACGAAGTCTTAAGAGTTTATGAGGGTGAAGTAAGGTGACGTGACAACACACCTTCCACGCCAGAGTCGGAATTCAAACCCCGGACTTCTCACACTGTAGACCACGGTCGTAGAAGAACAGGTCTGGACACTCACCTATCTAACAATGTATTTTGCTTGACCCCCTTGTTGTTTGGCTGTAGTTCATCAAGTTACCGAGAATGTCGTACTTTTTGGCGCTGTTTTCCAGGCGGTCGGACTCAAACTCCATCCACTTTTTTCCATTGTTGAATTTATAAAGGAAATAAAGATTGCTGGAGCCTTTTCTTAAATTTTTGGGCGAAAAAAGTATTTCATAAATTGATAAAAAATACGTTTTGATAAATTGTTTATCTTAGCGGAAAGTGTGATGTTTGTAAATGAAACCATTTAATCACTTTTAAACATGGATTTATTTTACCATCCTTTTCGTCGGTTAGCTCCCATCCACGTCCTCCTATCTACTGCTGCCAACCTGCACATGCCAACCTCCTCTCCTGGTTGGTGTTACCAACTTTACATATCATGACACCTTCCCTTTACACACAACACTTTTCTTGGTGA
>PNEQ01010091.1:0-39555 GCA_003012365.1 Medauroidea extradentata | reverse complement strand
TGGTAAGGCTCACGCATCATCTGCTCTATTGTCGCCAGACCGGCGGGCAATTATCACTCTTAAAAACTAAAACCATTATACATAAAATTATCTTAATGTTACTAGCATATTCGAGTCTGTGACATTCCACAGGTTAAAATGATACCAGACACGATACCTCTGTGATAATATTAGTAATAGTCATATTTTATAGTGTTTTTATACTGGCCTATCATAGGATCCCACAGACCCCTCACAATCAATATTGAAGTTAAAATGGATGGCAATATGTTACATATGACAATAAAGGCCCCTTCATTACAATTATCATCATAATTAACCTAAACTACATTAATTTATATATAAAAGTATCAATAAAATATGACCGTCACAATCCATACAGGCATTACATGACTTGGTGGGAAGTTCAAACAAAAAATAGATGGAATTCTTTTATAATTTTAGATCGTATAATTTCGTAACTTGAACATGGATTATTTGTTTTATTTTGGCATTCCTACAAGCCACGTTAAAAAGTATTTTATTAAATCGGTATTGATACTGGTCACCAAGTAATTTTCTTCACCCTACCGTGACCGATGTAAACGAATAAGAAAAACGGATGACGAAAAGTTAATTAGTAGTATTAGTATATTTACTGTGCATGTAGTGTACTGTGCTGAAGAAATATATTTAATAAAGTGATTCGGTGTTTAAGTTTCAAGGTAGTGTATGTGCGTAGAGAATAACACCTGAACATACACATTAACAGAACACACAAGAAAATTGAAACATAATTATGAGTTCAGAAACTATGTATTTTACCATCAGAAAAATGTTTGATATCATAAGAGGAAACTGACTGAAATTTAAAATTAAAACATAATATTCAAAGTCACACAGTTCTGAAATTAGTGTTCCGAAGTTAAAATGATTAATTACCAATAAAATAGTAGCACTCCAAATGATTAAAATTTATCCTCAGGGTTCAAATATCAGTTCGAATTAAATGTCTCAAATAATTACTCGGCTGCTCAAATATAAAGACTAATTCTCCCATGACTTCTGGGTACAGGTATACAGTTATCCTTTAAAAAGCGTCCAAATCAAGAAATAAATATAAAGTTCTGGAAAAGTTCAACTTAATCATCATTACAACACTTATAAGCCGTTGAAAGTAGTTTGGCACCAAATTATTTGCAGTAAAATACGAAATTTTGAGTGACAAAGAAATGTTCTAATTTTCACTTAGCTGGCCAAAATGGCTTATAATGGCGTCCTCTTCTTTCTTGATGTTCATTATTAAATTACGATTGTAGTTTCTCTTCTTTCATGGTCGGCGAGCCTACAATATTTACTAGCTTTTGGTGGCACTATCTCTTAGGATGGGTTCAAATTTAAACGATTTCTCAAGGCAAAAAATTAATCAGTCACCATTACTTTGAAGAATCAACCATAAAGTCATTGTAGCAAGCATAAAATTATGGACTACAAAATCGTAATCTACAATCCTTAATTAAAATAGTTAAAACGTGTTATATATCGCAAGTAAACAAAAATATAGTGAAATTATTCCTCAAATATTAATAAAATAACAATCAGCAATTAAAAATTATTACATTTACTGTAATTACAATTCTGGATAAAACTTTTTAATATTAATTAGTGACTCTTTCTCGGTATAGAATCGCCATGTTGTCAGATTAAATAAATTACGTCGGGGCTTCTAAGAATACGGTAAAATATTACAAATACTCTAAAAACACATAATATAGCATGAAACTACGTGTTAGGCGGTTAAAATACATTTCTGTGACTTTTAAAACAAGTTATATTCACAGTTTATGCATTTACTATAATATTCATAATGCATATGTCACGCCGAATAAATACAAATACGTAGGAAGCAAAAGTTAAAGCAAATATTTCATACGTCCAATATGGCGGTAGATGTTCTACACTTATCTGCAGTCACATTGTTTGCTCGTGCAATGTAGGCGTGGTATTTGTTGCTGCTTTTTAGAACTTGGCCGAGTCTATTTCAAATATATATGCGACATTTTAGACGTATTTTAATTGTCAGCTTCTGGAGTGTCAGCATATGGCATTTCACATAACTGTTACTGCACCGCTTAAGTCTACAGATAAAAGACATTCCAAAACATCTGACATATTTTCGACATCGACACTTCTCAAAACTAACAGACAATATCAGTCAGGCAACTGGCAGAAACTCCTTCAAAATTGTATTAAAACGAAATGTTCTCTAAATTTCAGACAAAGTCGGGATTTCACTTTCAAATAGTCATATGTGGTCCTTTATTAAAAAAAGTTAATATTTGTTTTTGTTAAATTTTATATCTTATATCATCCAACGTAGTTCTGAAAGTAGAGATAATCAGGAATATTTTATTAGTAATGTTTCTACAACAAGTCTGGTTTATGGTTGACTATAATTTTTAGACTTTTCTTAAACTTATTTTCCCAAAATCTTGTAGAATTTTTGCTGCAGAAAAGAATATAATGTCAGTCCTATCTTTAAACAGCTAATACGTTAGAACGATTTTCCGTCAGTTGAACTAGGAAAGAGTGAAGGTTAGGAATGTCGGGTATATGTCGACTGCAGTAAGAGATACTGGTGCAGCAGGGACATGGCGAGATAAAATCACTGGCAACCACGTGTCTTCTCGCAGGATAAACGTATTTGTAGGCGGGGTTGTTGCCACCAGAATGTCTAACACAGTGGCTTCTACGCCACCCCGGCTATGTTGGAGGAAGACGGCAGAGGGTCGCGAAGATGAGTTTATTGCGTCGACGTGCCGGGCCTAGAACATGGAGGGGGAACAACGATACATGCCCTGGAGTATGGGGCAGGGGGGTTACTGCGGAGTTATGAAAAATGATAGCACTTTGTGGAACGTCTGTGCTGAGTAAAGAACGGAACTTGAGATAAGTCTCTGTGGGTTGCAGCTACCAGGCGACTGTATACACCACTGATCAGTAGAGCATAATTTCCCACGTTTACATACAATATTGGTTTGTTGAATACTATTTTCTGGAGTTTATTGTGATGTAACTACTTGATCATGAAGACGATATTATCGTATCGCACCATAATTGCCATCATCGTATAAACAAGTGTAATTATGTAACTATTTGAATATTTAGTCATCTATAGTAAATAGAGATTACAAGACGGACATAGACAAAATCAGTAACAAGTATCTAGCAGGACGTACACTTTACACTGAAATATCTGTTTTCACTGTTGTTCGTAGAAGGACTTATTTGTATGTTAATAATTACCATACATAAAGTAGTATACTCAGCAGTTACAATTTTCGTGCCTATTCACACTCGTATCCCAATTCAACACACAGATTCTCATAATCAGTATCTCACCAATGAACAATGTCACCATGGTATAGTTTGTATGGTGATTGTAGTTGGTATACATTTATTCAGCACCTAACATAGAGGCAATGGACGCTGGTGAGAGTGATACTAGATAAGAGAGAAACCACGAGAGTCAGGGGTGGAGAACACGGGATCACTCCGAGAATACCAGCCCAATAAGATATCGAACACGGGTCGCTAACTTCGTATGTGAGTGCGCTAACATCTTCACCACCGCAGCCTAAATTATATAGAAGATAGTTAAGTAACTTTGTCCTACTTATTACTAGAACTAAAGAGGTAGTGTAGTCCAGGAAAATAACATGGTGACACAAACTGTATCTGTGTAGAGTTGTTGTCACCAGACTCGTAAAACTACAGCTGTGAGGCAGTATTTCTTTTTGCGACTTCCTTTAGCTGTACATCTTGTCAGTTAAAAGAGGTAGCACTTTGAAGAATATTACGTTGCTTTTATTATCCCTAAGCAGGAGAAGTAACGCTCCATTCTATCTTGTTTCCTCTCTCCCTCTCTTATCGCTCTTCATCTTCCCTAGATCTCAGTTAATATTCTAGTTTCCTAGTTGGGGCCGTGGATGCTACCCAAATATGAACTCTAAATTATTTCTCAGATTTTCCCGACATCGGAAAACGTCACATCGAGGAAGAGAGAGTATTAAATTAAAGTAACTGACGTTCGCTGAGATCTAATATTTTGATATTAAATTTTCTTCCCTCCCGTTCGACACATTTATTTTTCCAGCCTACTCGATATTCCGTCGATATTTAGTTCCGGCAACGGGAAATAGAAAAGAATCCCATTTGACTTGGAGAAAATAAATTCACGTATCGCTAACATAAAAAAAAATTACCAGCATGCGCTTTTTTATATTCCAACAAAACTGTTTGTAAACCTAAAATAGATATTATTACGAAACTTTATGCTATTGCTTCAACATAACTGTTTCGTAATATTTCCTAGGAATGTCTGTATGGAACAATTTAGCGTATTCATTGTAAAATTTTACATTATCGTAATTCGTAAGTATGTGTACACTCAAATAACACTGACTTTGTTTATAAGGTTTACAGAAAGTGTTGTGTAGAAATTCTCTTTAGAACATTCATATAGTTTGTACATTCAGCAAAACATATTTTCTTTTGTTTGTGCCTGGTAAACTTATGAATTTTGTTTCGTCTCGTCGTCATGTCTTAATTTATTTTGTTGTTTATATGTATATGTTGCCTGCTTGTCTCTCTGCCAAAACTTTCTCCAAACATATGTTGCCTGCCTTGGTAGTGTCTGGGTTATTCGTTTTTCTTTGTTGGATATCCTTGTTTTATTTGATTCGATTAAATTTATGGAATTATTTGTTGTGTGTATATCCTGTTGACTAAGCATAATCTACTTACATATGTTTTCCAATTTTGTATAGTTTTCTTTGACAGAAATCTACACCCAGTCAGACTATGTCGCTTTAACGAAAGTGCCTAGTTAATAGACGTAATTTTTTTCTTTGACAGGCAATCCATTAAAATTTGCTTTTTCATTATAAATCCATCCCGTCGATGAGAAAATTAGACTCGTACATGTAAAAATGAGACTTCACAATATGCCTGGATTTACCTGCTGCCGTAAGAAGTATAGCCATGTTATCAGAAAAATTGCCATGAGTAAAAATTGGGCACCTAAACATTGAAACAATGAGTGTTATACCTGCGGCGTTAGCAACACACCTTCACAATGTCACCTCAGTTCATATTAATATTGACTGTCAGGTTTATCAACGATGCAACCTGTGCAGCATAATGTGTGTGTGTGTATATATATATATATATATATATATATATATATATATATATATATATATATATATATATATATATAATATTAGCATGTTCACGAGTGTCGTACGGCTTGCAATCAAACTGTTAAAATTACTTGATAAGAAATATGCTTTGTCTTTTTTTGTATAATATTAGATATACATTATATTCAAGTCAGTATGGATACAAATTCAACTAAAAACACATATTTCAGTGCAGTGTAAGTATTTTCTACATGTCTGTTGTAACGTAACATTTTACTGCAGGTATCGTAAATAAGGTATTGTTACATAAATATTGGTAGTCTACTGTACCTTGTCAGCTTTCGCCATATAGAAAGACGATACTATGAACTCATATACATAAAACTAGTAATGGCTCCTGCTTCTACAGAAAAAAGTTTACACTTATTGTACATGCTGTGATAGGTACAGACAACGCGTGTCTTTGGAGCACAGCATGTGGTTTACCGCAAACCCACTTATCCACAAATACTATACGCTTCCTATACGCTGTGTCATACCATCCTTTGTCTCATAAGAAAGCAAGCCGAAGAAAGTTTGTGAAATATTTAGACTCACTGATGAAATTATGTACCTTAGAATTTCAGTCAATTTTTGTGGACACATTAGGAAATATTCTTCAGTAAAATTTCCTCCACATAAATAATCCAGAATGTTAAAATTCGAGCAGTTGTCTTACGTCCATAGAGTCACGACTACTCTTAGATACGATTCGCAAAGCAAAATTAATAAGAAAATTCCAGTCATTAACAAAAGTTTCCGACCAACTACCTGGTATTTGAAAAAGTCCAATACTAATTTGAACTAGTCTACACAGTCAAACATGCGGTAGATTCACAACTCCAAGAACAGAACACATGAATTATTTCAAACATGATAACTTCCTATCAGCCACTGCAGTCATTCTTTTGAATCATAACACAACCTGGCCTTTGAAATGTTTACAGCAGTATCCAAGGTAAGCAAATGCCATACAATTACCAGAAATAAAAGTAATATGGTTACTGAAACACCTAAAAATTCTCAATACAATAGACAATTGGCTACCATCCATTAAAATCCATAGGCATAACAGCTGCCAAAACATAAAAGCTAGTTTCGAAGGACACTATAAGCATATGGGAGATCACCTCTTATTGGCCTACATGTCTGTGATTGGTCTTAGGCTAATAATAAAGTATCCCACGTGATTGGTCAAGAAAGGAAACCCCAACGTATAACATAACTGCAGTTGTTCGGTCGCCAGCTACACAGTTGTTTAGAAACTCGCCTATGTCTTGCTGTAATGCCATGAACGTACTTTGACACGACTCATCTTCGAAAGTCAAGATAGGGTTAAATAATATATTATTGGTAGCCAACTCAATAAGTTGTTGATTCACCTCGAAGACAGTGTTGTAGCTACATAACTGTCAAATCAAAGGAATGCGGCTATAACTGCAAAACTGCATCACTTAATTTTAAAATTCTCCTACATTTTAGTGGTCTTAACTACATACAGTTTTGTTGCACGTTACGTCAATATAATCTCACAATTGTTAGCTTGCGAATACTTATAGAGATATAACCAGTATATTATTTACTTTATGTTTCTGGGATGTTAAGTTTAAAAATAATTGTTCGTTCTAGAAACTGTTTTAAATATTTAATTCAATTATACCAAAATAAATGTGGTAAAGACATTTGCAGGTCAGAAACGTCACCCCTAAAAGCAAACTTCATTTTTTTTTTTTTTTTTTTTTGCTTTTCTTCACTGATGATAATATTTACCGTAGTAGTACAAAATAGTCTTGGTTTTTAATATCTCGTAATGCATTTTATTATTACTGTTTATGTGTAAGGCAATGCAACATATTACTTGCAGTGCACTCTGTGAATATAAAGTAAAATACTTTAAAACGTTACGTTAAATCGACATATCTTATAGCTCTGGCGACTACTGATTTACAATGGAAGCACAATAGAAGCATGTATGCGCGGGGCAAGAGATAAGAAATGCAGCTGGCCTCCAACCCTCGTGCTCCTCCAACCACCATCCAGCTCTGCTGTGAGGGCGTCGTCAAAGTCGCGAACAATTACCCCTGACGGCTGACTCCAGGAAAGGCCGCATGACGGCGCCAGTGTTCCCTCGCAGCCACCAACCCCTCACCCTACCAACCCTTCCTTCACTCCGTCACTCTTCAATATTGCATCAGTGCCAAATGAGCTGCGGGAGCATGCCGGCAAAGCGGCTCCAGAGAAAAGGGGAACTGTGAAAGGAAGAAGGAATAAAAAAGAAGAAGGAAATCTTTCCCCCTGTTTCTTTTCATGTAAGTTTCGCGCGCGTCTTCATTTCTCTCCAGGAAGATGGTGGAGTAAAAGTGGCTGGAAGATTTTATACGCCACATGCTGTCGTGCACTGCTTCCGTATTCTCGTTGGTTCCTCTTCTCGCGTAGAGACTTCGACGACAGCACCACGATGGTTCCTGGGGCACAACACTTGACACAACTCAAGATGGCGTATTTATGCAAAAAGGAACTCACTCACAGTTCAGTGAACTCCAAATGTTTCAGATAAAAGATTTAAATCGTTTATATTAACTGCAGCTGTAATTTTGTTCAAGCTGGTGTTAGTTTGTTTAATCCACTTAATTAACGTTAATGTTTTGTTTTAGGTGTACGAGCATTACATATTTTAGTCTGACAGTTACACGCAGTTACATTCTAATAGCATGTGTAGTGGAACATGTGAATACAGTTTGTACGGGTCAATGGCAAAACAGCAAACTGTCACAAAATGATGATTTTCCATCATCATTCAGTTAGTATTTGTCAGAGAAGAGTTTTCTTTGTATAGGTTCCAGAGCTATTTTCTTGTACAGTACTGGTTGTAAGTTTCCGATTTTGAAACACGTAAAATATAAATTGATACTAAGTATAACCGGGAAGATAGTTAAAGCGCTTTAAATACCATACTATTACGCCAGGGAAATTTGTGGAAAATAAATTAATCGTCCTCTTCAATAAACAATTTATTATATATTTTTTTAATTTTGGTTCTTTTGTCATAAATACAGCACGTGTATTACCAGCATATTTGCATCAAAGCTTGAAATTATGGGCCTAGAATTATGTGCCTACTTTAAATTACCCACAATTATCTGATAACTTTTATTTTATATCAGTTTGTGATCTTTGATCTTTTTAAAAATGCCAAATATTTGTTCTTAGTAAAATAATACTTATATTTAAGCGTTTCACGTAGTACATATTCTACTATGTTGGAACGTTATCATTGCTTTGTTCTTACAAGATCGACAAATTGTTGGTTAAACTCACACTTTACTTAATATTTTTCAAACACGTGTATCTAATAGCTGCCACTGAGTTTAGATGGAGTATATGAGTTAAAATATATCTATTCACACTGCATCAGTTTTTAAAGAACTCTTCCGAACAAAAAACGTTTTGCGCCCAATTTATGAAAGTATACTGCTACGTGAATATAGTGTGATTTATTAGTTAATACATTTACGAAAAAAAAAATGTATCATAATTTTGTATGAGTGAAATAATTTCAAATATTTTCAAGTAACATTTTTAAAAATGTCACATGAAACTATATTTGGAATGATTATTTCAAATTGCCTGTTAAAAATTAAATGGTTACATGGATTGACCCTTTTTGCTTTGTGGCTGTAACCTATATAAAGAGTGTCCTTAATAGTGCGTAGCAGATAAATAAACGCTGAAATCATCAATCGATTTCTACGTTTTTTCGAAGTCAATATGGATAAAATACTCAATGACAATCCTAGATAATGGTATTTGCCAACTTTATGAGTAAATATGTATCCAGAATTACTAATTCGTTACGCGTGATCTCTTGCGCCGCAGTTAAATACACGAGGTTCCGGCGTCAGAGATTGTGCCTCAGAAGTTCGTAACACTGGAAACAATTTTGTTCAAAACGTCGTCTGAAACTATTGTCTAGGATTGCTATTGTTTAATTTTTACAAATTGGCTTCAAGGAACCTACACTTATAGATTACTGCTTTTAGCGTAGAATTATGTACCACGCCCTCTTAATAAGAAGGATTTGATAGAAAGTGAACACGTTATAGAAGATTTGTTAAGACACAACCGAGAATATATTTTGATTAAACATCATAGTAATCTAAGTTATCTACGCCATTCCTTGGCTACGTTGGGTCAAGAAAGAAGACAATGGCTTTTACCACACTCGTTTACATTACATTTATAATGAGGTCTGGCTTATGTATTACAATACTATCATTGCAAGCCTAGCTCCCCGATCTGGTAGACGAGGGAATGAATACGTATAAATTGTTAAATTGCGTGACTTGTCATCTCGAACTCTTAAGTTGTTCTTTGAGATTCCATTACAGGAAATTGACAACTTACTCAAACTGCTACGTCAATAATTATTATCAGAGTATTTGAGAAAAGTAAGCATATTTAATTATAGTTTTTAAAAGAAGAATATGCTTATAAGATGACTTTCCTAACTGTGTGTGAATTTGTCTCTCTGTATGCGTGTATGTGTGCGAATGTGTGTGAATTTCCGTGTGTTGATGAGACTACACTGAAAACTATTTAACTCTTTGATAGGATTTCATCAAGCTTGGAAACTTACGAAAATATTAATTATCAAGGTGACTTAGCTGTTGTGCATTTTGTTCATGGCGTAGCCATATTTCAAACCGGCGGTCATTTCAATATTTTGCGATCGTAACGTGGTGAACTTATATATATTTTTTTCAATACTCTACAATTTATTTTTTTCGAAACAGCCTGTTTCAACTTTTTCGCTCGCTCGAGACATCTGACGACCCGCAGGTGTATGTTGTTAGATCTGAGCTTATTTTATATGGAGCTAACGGGAACATTTCTTGCTCACATAAGAAATGTTGAGGAACAATTATTAGTGGCCGGTAACAAAGGCCCGAGTTTAATCACAACACGTAACTTGTGGCTTTCGAGCTACTTTTAATTGGTGTTTAATAGAATACTGGAGTCATTACATTTACAAGCAGCTAGCCTTTCCCATTACCTTTTGTGAACGGTAAAAAAGTAAACGTTTCATTAAATTTTAATGCGAATTTGCCTTCCGTACCACTAACTAAATTTTTTTTTCAAATTGTTTTAATACTAGAAATAGGCCTACATAGGCTACAGCTTTGGTAAGTCCATCTGTCTTTTATGTTTTTTTTTTTTTCTTTTTGAAGTCCACTATTTTTTCTCTCAAAATATCGGCTAATTGAAAATGTTTCAGTCCATTTTACATCTCGCAACACATTTGAGTAATTCAATTGAATTTATACTTTTTCATAGTTTCTCTTGTAAGGTGTGATTTCGGCTACTTTATTGAGGTAGGTCTCTAATTTTAAAGTTTTGTAAGACACGTGGGGATAAATAAAAATAGTTTGATACATATACATATGTAAGAAAGTATCGAAATTTAATATTTTACAGTTAGTCATCCAATATTTGACTTAATTGGTTCGCATAGTTTGTCAACATGAATAAATAATTATGCCTTCCATTTCAAACGTTATATTAAATATGACTGACTGTAGTTTTCTATGTTACTTTTCACGCATATTATGATAAAAGTGTACTAATTATGCTGATAATGTCTTATTTTACAGCGAGAACTAAACACTTAAACACTAATGTACTAAAAATTAATACAAATTAAAAATAAGACTCGGGAAAGAAATAATCTTAATCTTGATAGGTTATTACATTAAATATGTCAAACTCCCAATTACATCACTGAGAATTCCTCAATAAGCTTTTAAGAAAGTAGACCGAATTATTTTAAGATCATTTCAGGAGTCATAAATCTTAAAAAATAACTTACACTCGTCTTAGCACTGATACAATCAAATTCTTGGTACAGGTTGCTTCCGGTAGCTCAGGCACTTACGACGATCACTTTGTCAGGGAAATTAATTAAGTAATACATATTCTATTGTAACCTTAACCGATAACTTATGAGTTCGTGAAATCTATGCATTGTGGTTATTACTTGCGATTGTGTGTTTGTATTACAAATTTTCTGAAAATTTTCGAATCGTTGAAAGGAGAAATTAAAAGAGCTTTAATTTTGCACACTTCATCTTAAAAAGGATTAATAAAACGTAGCCTTTTAGAAAAATTTAAACTACGTCCTTGTATATTTGCATGTTCTTCTTAAAAATGTGCCAAACAATTTCCGCCAGTAGTTTTTTAAGAAACAACATCCGGTTCAGTCAAAATATCGTATGTTTTATAACTCTCGTAAATACTTCTGATAAAAATTCAGAGGAATAGTTGTTGTTTTATTATTATTTTTCGCAGCAAACATACAAACTCGCGGTTACGTGTATGCATATTTTGTTTATTCAAAAACTTGTACTTTTCGAATATTAAATTGGTGAATTTATTTGGGTGTAGATACTTGTCAGTTTCATAAATAAATGTTAGGTATCTAGATTGCTAAAATGTTCTTACTTTCACTTATAAATTGCCGTTCACAAATCACACGTATTATTTACAGGCATTTTATTTTTCGTTTTTATTCATGAAACCGTATGAGCCACTTGGTTTGACAAGAGCTACACAATGAATGCTTCCTCATTCACAGCTTTATTAATGAACACTTTTTAGAGAGGACACTTTTTAATTTTCTTTTGGAGTGACAGGTGAAAGTACCCATAATTTTGTAACGTTACTACTGTGAGTACAAAGTAACCTCACTCTACGTTTCTCTCAATAGAACTGCGCTTTGGTATACATGTCTTCTTGGTTTCTCTAATTTACTCATACTATAGGTACATCTGGTTCTTACGTCAGATTGTTATTGTGAGAGAGCAGATAGCCTAACACAGCGCCTCTCTCTCTCATACATACGTATATATGTACGTGTGTGTATTTATATAAAATCTAATTAACATAACATCACTGCTGGTGGAAGCCCTTCAGTAACACAATTACATTAACTCAAACGATAAAATATTTGTGTAATTGGTTTCATTTTATTATTCATTTAACAACATTATTTAATTGTTCCAAAATTTGAACGTTTAATTCTAACACAAGCACTTACACGTTAATGAAAGCAAAATAAATAGAACTAAAATGATGAAGATATCGACACATGGATATCAGACGATAGTTTGGCAACTGCATGTTTACTTTCCCACCTCTTTATTTAATTTTTAAAAATTACAATATTATATGTACTTTAAACTTCATTCTCGAACATACCGATAGTATAAATCTGTCGGTTCGGTGATACGCATTGTGTAATAACATACTTATAATTCCTATTTATAAAAAACTAAAAAATTATTGTTAATTGGGTAGGGAAATTAAAAAAATAATATATACAGTATTAGAAAAGTTATGTGTTCCACGGTTTCAAGAAGCAATCATTCAAACTTTTTGCTAAATTATTTACTTTGCAATCGAAATGGTTTTAGAATCAACACAATTACGCGAATGAACAAAAAAAAATCTCTCTTTTCAACATTTTTTCGGACAATCACCTGCGACTACATGAAAGCTTTTTAGAACGATCCAATTGTAAATTTTTTCTCGTTTTATTTTTTTCTATTTGCGCGATGTCTCCGATTTAACGGCAATTTGAGCGCATTTTTAAATGCACAGCTTCCTCTTTTACGTGACTGAATTGTAACGAGCTCTGACGTTGGGCCGCTCTCCACAGAGACATAAATGACTATCATTTACAAAAACTAGAAACAATTCATTCTTAAGCTTGCTGCCTCACTTTAGTGTTAATTGCAATACCCTACATAAGTTTAATATTTCTTCTTTGTAATGCACTATAATCTTGTGGTTCTTATTACACTTGACGTATCATCATCTCTTATCTATCATCACAGCCGTATTGAATTAATGTGTTATTGTCATTTTATAATTGTTTAAATCAAATTATCTACACTTTAAGGCCTCTTAAAGACAATATGTTATGTATGTATAATATTTATGGGTTACTAATATTTACGTGTTTAATTCAATAAATTAAGTCGTTTGGTAAATGTTTTTAATATCGTATTGCTCCTCTTTACGTATGACCAAATGTATTTTACATTTATTTTCATATTGTCTTTCAGTAATGATAATGGATAAATTTGAGTTGGATTGGAGTGTCAGTGGTAGTTGGCTATTGGCCAAATATGAAGCTGTGCTAGAGAATAATTTGATTAATTTAGTCAACAGAAGATAAAATTTTCTGACATTTATTGTTAAGGTATTGTTTCTTACGTAAAGTTTGTAATAATGTGGCAATTCAATAAAAGTGTTATAATTTAGAACCACGGATAGCACAATTTATTGGTAAATTATATTTTCATTAATTACCATTGACGTCTTTTAACTTGGTGCCCAAACTCCATGATCAGATATTTTTTAATAAATAATAACATAGAAGTCCTTTACACTTATATGCATAAATGTGCGTTTGAAGCTAAAATTTGTTCAAAATTAATATGTCATACTGTAAATAATGCCTTTCTAACATGCGAGTTTACTGGTTGCGTAAAATGAAACGCACGACAATAAACAAAGCTTTATGTCCCTCCTGCAGTGCAAACTCACAGACGAGCTTGCTCGCTTAACAATAATCTCCATTCATATTTAACGGAGAATTTTCTCGTAAATGTAGCATAAGGGGTAGATGTTGATTCCATATTAAAAATAAAGTAAACCTTAATGTTTGTTGAAACATGGTTTTACATATGTGTGTATACATGTTTAAGTACGTGTGTCTAGTTTTCTTTAAATTTGTGATAATTTTGCAAATACAATCACCAAAATATGTTGTACAACTGTAAAACTTGTGTTCTCCAACAAAAAAGACACAGGATATGTTAAAATTTAATGACCACGGTACCGATGACTATGAATGAACGGAATGTCTGAAAGTAACTTACTTATGACATTAGCCACATTTCAACCAGTTTTTTTTTCAGGAACCCAATGAGTCATTAAAACTAACTAGCATAAAAAGTATTTAGAAGGAAAACTGTAGTAAATAGCTCACTCATTGTTACTGTACTGCATGAATAGGGTGAAAACAGATATTTGTCAGCAATTACATATACGTTGTGCAAATTATGCAACAAAGAATAACGTTTGAATATCGTTTGTTTTTACACAAAACGACAAATAACATTACATTAACCATGTGAACAGAAATACTTTGCCGTTTATTCTACAAATATTAGTTACACACATATTGTACAAACTGAACATGCGTTTCTACACGAGAACTGTAAAAAAAATAAACCTCGTATCTAGATTACATCATTAATATAATAAAATCAATAATAAAGGCTCTTTGTCCTCAATTGTGCACAAAACAATTAACACGAACCTCCAATTTTCGTGATATGTTCAAGATAACCTTAACATTACGCTGTTGCCATTACAATGATTCTTCACACCCTCCATGTATCACAAATGCCATGCATATATAAGACCATGCAATTTTTTAGTGATGCTGCAAAATGTAATGCACTGATCTGATATTCAAAATCTGTGTGTTTTGTGCAATGTTTATGGAAGATTAAAAACCTTGATTCCAACTCACTAGAATCTTTATCAACAGTAGACCATTCATTCAAAGATCTCCAAACATAATACTATATATTTTGGGGAACGGACTGCTGTAGTTTCTTCACGTCGTTCATTTTTAATTTGACTTTGGAACACACCCTTCAGTATAAGTCTTTGTGTTCCGTAGAATTACATGATTCCTTGAAGTCTCAAAGTAAAGTTTTGGTCAACAATACAGTGAGTGAAGTCTCTTTCTGTCACAACTCCTGGTTTATCCCATGTGTGGAAAATATGTATGAAGCTAGTAGCCTTAAATGCCATATTCTTGTCACGTGGTACTTTCCTCAATGAAGATTTGACAAAGTACTTGCTTTATAAAATGAATGCCACTACTTAATGCAATCCATTATCATGTCAGTGTCTGGCATTATTACTTGAAACGTCTGTTGCGAACTTGATAACACTATGAGTTCAACATACTCTTTGCAGTGTAAATTCGGTCTGATCGTCTCAGTTTCCTTTCACAACACCAAAATCTCTGTCACATGGTGTAACTTACATGAGGCAGGAACTCCACTCTTGCATTTCGTATCATTCTCGTTTATATTTAACTTTTGTACGTTCATATTGCAAACTTTCACAGACAACATTACCACTTCCTGATGCCATTTTGATACTGCAGTTATCAATATCAGGGTTACCACGTTACTGGAAAATAATGTCTTTTAATACCACCATAGGGTAAAAATTACTTTGGATGTGTAACAACTACTATCAGTTGTATGATTTGTGTGCTTTCTGTACAAAATCATTAATTTCTTTCAGAAACACTGTAAGTCAGTGACTTGTAGCGGTTGCTAATAAATGTCAGTATACGGAGGTCAACATAGTATGTATAGAGAGTTCTGACTTGATGTGTTTATGCACAAAACTATGTATTTACACGAGAAGAATTGATTTTCATCAATAACTCATTTTACCAAATATCATGACTTACGGGGTTTCTGAAAAAAAACCGATTCATTTATGAATACCGTTGACGTGTTATTTTCATAATGTATTAATTTCATCAGTCCCAGCGTTACTAAGAAGCCTGAAGAACTGCTACACGAACTGATGAACTATTGTAACATCACTAAGAGTATTTCCTTTACATTTTATTTGTATTTATTAACCGTTAGTGTGTGTACTGTTTGCTTCTTACGAGTTACATATGGTCTTATTTAGTTGGCTAAGGTGGCGTATTGTGGAGGCGAAGATCTTGAAATCAATTTACAAACTGATTGACTAAGACCAGGATAACACCGAGGCCACATAACAGGAAATACATTGTAGATATAAATAATAAGTCAGCAATACTCATCTGATGAGCAGGTCATAAGTGTTCACACAAAATCACAATTATATTAACACAGGACACAAACACACCGTCCCTAAATACAAGAAACAATTATAATATTCAAAACACTCGGTCATAAAGGGATTACACAGTACAATTTAATTTACAAAACAAACAGAACAATTGAACAAGCGAGAAATGTATTTATTTATTTGTTTATTTAGACACGTACAAAATTCAGCACTACGCTGGTTTATCATTTGCCGTGTGTTATACATACACGACAAATTTTTTAATTGAGTAATGCTAAAAATGTAATAATACTACAAAAGTACATGTACGCCTCATACAGAAAAAAATTTGTAATTGACAAACTACTAAACATAGACAAAATAAAATCAAAAATAATATATATGTTAAAACAAGTGTCCTACACACATAACAGAACTAATAACATACAATTATACAGTACAGTTTTCGACTATCTAATATATACTGTACTAATGTAAAGAGTATTTTATATATGGGGAATAAGAGTTAAAACAAGCTGGAATGGTTTACAAATCGAGCATAGTTAATACCGTAACTGCTGCCGTCTATCAACTTTTTTGCAGTCTGTGCAGCGTAGAACGATACTGTTTTCTAAGTACAGCAGCTGATGTGCACTGCTGGAGATTGTCAGGAATGTCGTTACGAAGTCGACAAGCTTGGTAATTAAATTATTTTTTATACCTTTTGCGTCGGTGCTTAGGAATCTAAAGGTTATTTTTGTGCCGGATGTTATATTTGTGTGTCAAGGATTGGTGATTGATATTGGTATACAAATAAGTAGGTAATTTATTATGTTCAATATTTTTTAGTTGTGTAACGAAGTGAAATTTGCATCTGTTGTACATATTGAGCCAATTTGTCCTTGATAACGGTTAGCTAATGTGAGTATTTTTCCTTTATACAGTAAATAAAAGTAAGCCATTATAATGAAGTGATCAGTAGGTCACAAGTGGTTTATGCAATGCACGGATTGATCCACACAACAGAGTAAAACTACATTTCTCCTCAAAGTATTTAAGAGGGTATACTTTGAACCTGCACGGGTAACCTTGCACTACCAAAAGTATTTATTTCTAGGTTGTTCGGTGAAATAAAGACACGTCACGACTGGGTATTTAAAAAATTATAATTTAATAACATGTCTTTCAACGATCAGCATAAAAAAATATATTTTTGGTTGTAAGTTACGCATGTTGGTATACCCAGTTTACGGTACCTAAAATATGCAAACAAACTTTCAGCTGTATCTAATATGCCTATAGTCAGTTCTCTATAAACTGAACACTCAGCATAACTTGTAATTAATTAAAAATATGTTTAACTGGGCCATTAGATGTTAACTTTTGAGACTATTGAAACTTTTACACTGGTTGCTAGTTACGTGGAAGTATTCATATTAAAAAATCGTAAAGATGGCTGCAAAACGGCTGAAAGTAAACTTGATGCAGTGCTCACTTTATCGTGAACGGCCTATAAGCATTTAGTCAGGAAAGCCGTAAAGAAACGAGTGTATGCATGACAAAGTTTACAGTCATTTCTATTTCGAGACATATTTTAATGGTTCCGCCTGCAGGAAACCAGATATGCAATATGTCGTGCGATGTTGCATTACTTCCCACGGATACAAAGCTCAGTTATATTTCATAAGCCTGCTTCTCCCATTAGCTTCTTCCACGGAATGTAAAAATAAGAAAGAAATATTGAGCTTCCCTCTGCGCCGTTAATGACCCACCAGTCGTGGATGAGTGCTTGTTGCGGAGAGGGATGGGGTCTTTTGGAGGGGGGGGGGGGGTACGACTTGCAACGATCCATCGACGCAAGGGCTGTCTCGCGTGCTAAGTTTCTTTAAGACTTGCGTGAACTTTCGCCCTTTTCTTCTGGCGCCACTCAACCTGACCACTTCCTACCTATCTCTCTCTCTCTCTCTCTCTCTCTCTCTCTCCCTTTCCTCTTCTTCTCTGCAGTTCTTCGGTCTCACCTACACACGCAGCGTCATCTGGGAGTGGCGGTTCCATTCAACGACTACAAGTTTCTCTCCACTTTTCTTTTCCCTTCTGCTATCGCACGCACGATACCACTCGGCACACATACTGGATTAATTATTTTATGTTGAAGGGTTAGGTATGTCGATATTTTGCAGTTACCCTAAGAACTGTTAATCACCAAGCACAAATTTTCAGGCATATAACACACGTATTTGTAAATGGGATATGTTTCATTCCCTTACATTGATAGTTTAACGGCTGTAAGTAACTACAGATTTCTTTTTTAAAAACTTAAATGAAAATAATTGTTATCAGTAACTTACACCACAGGCGGTATGTGACTATAGAAAAGTTATTTAGCCTACACCACAAAACGGTTGATTCTAAATATGTGTTTTTGTGTTGCCTTTATTTTAACGGTAAATATATCACGCAACGATTTTTACAGTAACCACGCAGCTGTATTTAAATTTCTTAGAACTAAAAAATTTTCTCATACCTAACTTTTAGAATTTCACGAAGTTTGTAAGAACGACTAAATCGTCTTGAGTTTGCACATAACTTGCCTCGATTTTCTGTGACTTTCAATTTTACAATATAAATGTTTTAAAAAGAAAGTGCCACATTTACGAACTATATGTTACCGTATAGGCCTAAAGTATCCAGTAACTACAGCATGTCAGTGTATTGTGTTATGTTAAATGGCTCAAGTAGTGGAATCTGAATGAAACACGCCCGATAATACTAACAATTTTTTTTTAAGGAACAAATCTGTGAATAAATAATTACTTCGGTAACATTTAATCAACGAAGTAAATTTTAACATAGCCTATGTGTGATACTTATTGGAAAACGGTGTATCACAGAAAAAATCTTTAGAATACTCAACAACATGCACCTTTGCTAAAGTCAAAATAAATGTTAAACTTTGTGTTATTACATATATTGTTGCAGGAACGCGATGTTACATTGCTGTACCAAGCTGCCTAGCCGCGATATCAACTACTGTCCCAAGCTCAAGTGAAATGTTTTAACATGAAGAGTGTTATGTAGCAGGAAATAAACGAACATAATTACACATGAGTAATCATAGCAATATAAATGTAAGAACAGTACAGGTTACACTCAGAGTGAGTTCTGTTAGAGGTAAGCTCTCACAAGTCTCGTCATTATTGTTTCCTTGATGTTTTCCTTTGTCTTTGTTTGTACATACGGCCTCTGATATATATATATATATATATATATATATATATATATATATATATATATATATACACACCCAACAATACAAAATTCTTAGTACGGTCCGTCTTTCTGCACTTCACTTCAGTATTATCGCTATTATGTAGCCCACATACCTTTTTTTTTTCTGGTAAAGCCGCTTATTACTTCATAAATAAACTTTTTACAGCCGAAGTTTTTAACTGTGCAAATCCCGTGCTTCAAGCAAAGTTCATCCCATGTCGCAAATCCAGTTCTGTCCGTCATGATATTAGCATGTTATCATCGTCCTTCTCTTCCAGCTTCCTCCTGCTCCTGCTTCACTCTTGCCGGCCAATAGTAGGCCTACTGCGTGTATCTGTCCACTCATCTGGCATTCTGCAATTAGTATATTTTTCTTAACTGAATCTGTTTCCGCAATGTTCAATATGTTTTGCACTTGAAAAAATTATCTCATTTTGGATACAGTTGGAAAAAAGTAACTTTATAAAACCACGTGCTGGCCCCTGTAAACTGAGTATTGGTTAAACTTTGACGTACTATTTTCTATAACGTTCTTATAACAAAAATTTCAATATATTTTACGCATATTCAATAATTAGGTACAAGCGTTTTAGTTGTACAATTCCTCTTTTAGACGGAAAATGTTTGTAAATGTCATTCAGGATAAAGAAAGGACTTGTGAATACAGTCTTGCGAAGATTTATGTCAATAAAATAATACATGATATTTTGACTCGGACGGTGCGGCGAATTACACACACTATCTTTTCTAAACTGTTATGTTTGGGCCTACATCTATAAGATGCGTAGAAATAAAAATATGCAGGAAGTTAACTTTCTTTATATTTCTTTAATTTCTTAACTGGTCCCTCTGTTTACTCTTATTAGTTCAAGCGGTCCCTGATATTTTCAAGTTGGTTTCTGTGATGTCTTATATTTATTTTTTCTTTGTTTGGACATCCCGTATTTTATTTAATTATTACATTTCATTATAACTAATTTTCGAACAATAACTTTAATCACTGTCGCATTATATTTGTACAAAGAAGTAGACTAACCACAATGTTTACCTTCACGTAACAAGAACTTTCTTAGTTATGTAGTCTATATTAGCCAATATAAATAAACGAAGTAGTATTTGATTTGTTTAATACCATGAAAAACATGCTATTGCATTAGAACATGAGGGATTTTCTTCTGACACGTTGCGGGACATATATCTCCCGGGAACATACTTGTAAAATTTCTTACCGCATTTGGTAGCTACATAACGTAAGTACAAGACATGATTGTTTACAGAGAAGAACACACTTTAATGTGGGATCAAAACTCACGCGTTTGAATTCCTCATTTACGAATAACAAAATAATTGGTATTAAAATTACAAAACAATACAATTATATCGCTTTAAAATTTTAAAAATGCTTTCGGATATAGTCACTAATTTTCATATTTGCAACATATAATGAATCTGAAGAGGAGAGTACCTACTTATGATTTTAAAATAGCCTAATTTTCGTCTAACTAGTTCATAAATGTTGTAGTGATGCCATGTATTTATGGGTTTATCGCAATGTAACGTATGTTAACAAAGAATATACAAACATACTGTTTTATTATAAGTGTCCCAAAGGAACACAACATGCGAAAAGGAAAACAGAAACTTCAATATGCCTTGTATGCCCACCTTGAGAGCAAAATATGCCTTGTATGTCCACCTTGAGAGCAAAATATGCCTTGTATGCCCACCTTGAGAGTAAAATATGCCTTGTATGCCCACCTTGAGAGCAAAGACCAGAACTTCGGCCAGACCTGTAGAGAGTATTGGAGGAGAAACAGAAATATAAATTGCAGAGGCTCGTAGTAATATTTTACGGCTTCTTAAAACGTTAATTAAAATGAGTTTGTATTTTACATGCAAATGCAAGTGACTACAAACGGTAGAAATAAATTAATTCCTGGAGAACTGTGTCGTTAATTAAACGGTATCCTATCTTCAAGAGAATTTCCTATTACTCAACCAAGCCTAACTTTTCAAAACATACACAAAAAAATTCATGGAAATATATTAACCTAGCCATATAATGTCTTACTATCAATGTCATTTGATTTATACCAACAATTTCAGCATTTTGATCGGAAATTAAACTTAAAAAGAATTCATTCTTCAATTGAATTTCCCATAGAGATAAATTGCCGAGGGCCATCGCGTTGCATATATAAATAAATAAATAAATATATATATATATATATATTCCACAATCATGTTTTGTATTTTTCTCTTGTGTTGGCATAAACAAGCGGTACATTTCATTTTTCTTTTTCTGCACTAACACTGATTTGACCTGATTTTAACTGTGTCGGAACGTCTTTAATAACAAGATTCTTCGTCTATCACACGTATTACTCGGTATTTTTTATTTGAAGGAAATGAAAATGCTAGAAATCTTATTATCAGTTACTTAATCGAAAATGAATATCAGCTAATTCACATAGTAAAGCTTTCTAATAAAATCATTACTTCCATTTATCAAACAATTAACGTTCCCTGTGTCCACATTTAAATAGCAATGTTTCAAACTTAGACATGGCCTCTATATTCAATTTTGTAGGAAAGCGAAGAAACTTCTATGTTACGATACTAACGAAATAGACGCATGGCAAGTTTATAATCGTTCGTTACTTTGACTTTTAAATTACATTTACTTATATAACATTATAATTTTTTTAAATTAAGAAAAACTTTCTATAACTGCCATAATGTTGAATATTAAAAACAACAGAAATAATTTCTTATGTATTTTTTTAAGCCTAATTAAGACGTAAAAATCATTCCGCTATCTCAACGGTCTTGAGTGTTATCATAAGTTTTGTTTGAAAACGCTTTTTATTGTTTAAATTCTAATTTAAGAATAATTTTGAATTAATATTGTTCACATTTGTGCCATACAAAGTAGTAAATATGTAAGAGTCATCTTTCCGATTTCAGTGTTTAATAAATAACCGAAGATTTAACACACATAGAAACAATAATATTTTATGTTCCCTTGAGCGTGAAATAAATTTATAAGGTGAACATTGGCCCGATAGTGAAAATGTGTTCATTTTCTTGTATATGCTAAGTATTCGTTTATGTCTTATAGATAAGTTTCATAGATAAGTTATTAGTATTTAATGTGTAAGCAAAGAAAATGTGGAAATTTAAATTGTCTCCGTACTGAAATATTGAAAAGGAAATGAAATAATTATACGTATAGTTATTTAACATTTTATTAATTTCGTAGACCACTGTATTTTTACTGGTTGTGATTATTCTCATTTCGTTGATAACAAAAAACAGCACAAAATACGTTGAGACATATATTCATTTTAAATGTTGTGATGCACTTTTATTTACCGTAAAACGGAATCATTTCGCATTCTTCTACAAAAGATTTCATTTTCTGTGTGTGTCAGTTGGTAGTAGGGTAATTGTTTCTATAATTTTATGTCGACATTTATTGTTTTTAATTTATTCGAAGTAACATTTGACTCTTGGCTGCTATTTGTGGGGGAAAATTGTGTCCTAAAATACTCATACGTCTCTATTTCCTGTTGTTCAGTTAAAGAAGAGTCATGATAAGTAACTATTAAAACGGGAATAATATTCGATAAACATACGAAGGCATTAAATTTTTGCGGGCAAACAGCAAGAATGTAAAATATGCCAATACGTTTCGCACAACCGTATAGTAAAAGAAATTATTACAAAATTTGCTGTCATAAATTATACGAATTGAAATACGGCTGGAAACAGAAGGCGGCCGCAAAATAAACAGGCTGATTTCTTGCAAATATGTTGAAGAGCAAATATAACAAATGGTTAGTACAGCATTGCCCAGACGAATTACTGTAAAATAAACACTGTGATTATAAAACACAGTGAACAATTTTACTGATTACAATTTTGGGCATTCGTAAACAAAAGTAACTGAGGAATAGAATACGAATACAATTATTGTGAATACAGCAACAGTAATAATTTAAAATGGTGAACAGGGACAAATAATATATTTAAATAATTTATTCCCTAGACTCCTAGAGTGAACCCTGACAAGCTTTACTAGCATGAACACGAGGTCAGTCAGGTAGATTACGGAATAGTTACTTTATTAATGTCTATTACAGGTATTAAATAAAAAATAGTTTATTAAAACCATAGTTGTAACGACTGATGAAGTGATGGTGATGACGAAACGTCACAGAGTTAGTAAAGTTGTGTCGAACTTAGCTGGGTGTTACGCCGAGCAAATATCCCGGGAAATGAGACTTGTAGATACAACACAGACGATGTTGCTGGAAACATGCAGGCTTTACAGAAAATAGCCTTGTGGACTGACGAACTATAAGTTGTGCTGAAATCTAAACGAGAACCAGGAGTAGAAGCTATATTGTCAAACTAGGACGTAAAATATAGACGACGTAATACTTAGATCCTCGACTGAAACATAATAATAGAAAGTGGATAGTTAGTAAATGCTCGGGGCATGGCAAAACAAAAGGGCATAGCGCGTGGATGCGTTAGGGAGTCTTAATTAGGAGCATAGACCGGAAGACTTGCATCTTGAATTACGTAGAAATGTACAAGTAAACACTACAGCACTCAACCAAATTACTGCACAGCAAACGACGTGAAAATATAATAGTTACATGGAACTAGGGTCTTGTAAGATAACTTCTCCGCACACATGAGAGCCACTATGTCGTTTATCTTCGGAATGTAGCAGTGAAGTGTACAGAGTTACGAGCAGGAAGATGCGAGGTAATGCTAACAGTAGTTTGGTGTGCGGCCGCTAGATCGCGAGGAAATATTCTAAACAACTAACTAGAGTGCAGAGGTGAGTGTACATGGCGTGAAGTGCTAGAAGAAAGACCAGTGCAAATGTTAGGTTTTTATGTCTGAAGGCGGCTAACTACAACAGACGCGGGTGGAAGTTGGACGTACAGCACGTAGTAAGAACGCAGGGTTGCATGTACTGCGGCACTGTGAGAAACACAGTTTTGAGCAAGCTCGCTATTTATTGTGGATTGAAATACAAGGAGATAGTGTTGTCGCGGTGGCGAGATGCTTCCTGTAAGGCAGCTCAGATGTGGTTGCTTGTCTGGACTCAGCGACATTAAATGAAACGTAGTACAGCAAGCGGGGGAAAACTGCAAGAAAATAAATAATCATAGTATCTTTCAATCACTAACAAAGGTTAAACACAGTGAGTATATCTCTTTAAAAATAAAACTAACAAAATATGTGTCTTAAAAAACTAATGTAATAGCATAACCTGTTAAAACATCACAGTATGTTTCTTGTGGAGCATACCTTATTCTGCCAATTGCCTTCCTACTAATTCCCCCTCTCCTACCCGCAACAACACATTATGTTAATTGCAGTTGGAACTGGTGCGTGAGCTGTGCTGTACCGTTCAACGACAAGTATTGTGACACGTTTAACTAATAAAAGTGTTTCCTATGTGTTTATCTTCGTAAAGAAGACACACTTCGAAATGTGTACCAATGATTTTAAACATACCATTCGCTAATTAAATCATGATTTACAAGCTCCTCAGAAATGGCGTTACCACGTTGCTGTATGATCAAATGTCAGTCGTAATCGTAAAACCAAATTATATAACCCGCACTGGAAGTTGCCAGATACTGTTCACAAATAAAATAGTAGGGTCATCACTTGAAGTGCCATCGAAACACTGCACGCAAGTTTATTAATCGGCGCTTACAGTCGACATATCACGTCCTTAGTCCCCGTGCCTCAGACGTAATCTACAGTCCAGATAACTTTTAAGAACGTTGAGCCCGTAAAAATGCATAATTATATATTTATGCCACACACTGTTCAACTTTTACACATAAGATAACATGTCATTTCCCCAAATAAATATATTAGGTCCCATAGTTTTAGCATAATCACCTATGAATGTCACAAAATGGCAGTTGCGGCGTAGCGAAAATTTAACGAAAAATTAACTTGCAGGAAAAGATAAGTAATATTACTATATGAGCTAATACAAGACGCTTTTGTAAACATAGAGGAAAACATTTTCGTATTTTTTTTTTTAATTTATAAAAGTGAGTATGAAATGACATGTTATCTGATGTGTAAAAGTTGAGCAGTGTTTGGCACAAATATATAAAAAATGAAATTTTAGGGGTCCAACGCCTTTAAGGCTCGGCATCAGCGGCCATATTGGAATATTTTAATTTTCGCTTTTAAGAAATTCTGAGAAGAATAATGTGGAACTTGCGATTGTAGCATGAATTGCCTTACGCTAAAAGTACAAGCATTAGATTGAAAACTATTAACGAATATTTAGGCCGTAACCAGAACAACAAATTAAGAATATATAAAAAATTAGACTAATAGTAGCATACATAAAAATTAAAGGCACAACAAATATGCTTGTGCAGTAGCCCGAGATAAATAGAATTCACACCATAATATCAAAATTCACATTATTCTTGTCAAAATTTGAAAAGTAAATCGACTGATACAGAACGTAATTTTGCGTGAATGTAGAGGCTGCTCGGCGTAGTATTAATAGACCAGTGCGGGCTGCGGCAGGAACAAGGCAGGGCAGCCATTCCCTTGTAACAGTCGCCGAGGTTTACTTGACTATAGCATGAGTGTGGACGCGACTAGGAAGAGACAAGAGTAGTCTTGTACAGTATAGGGCTGCACAGCCATGATAGCAGGATGGCGCCTATATTGAATACAAGTGCGCAGCTGGAGTCCTCTGTGTTCCAGCCTCCTCCCCTACATCCCCCACACCCACCAGGGGGTCTCCCCCCCCGGGACAAACTACGGCTGTTTGGAGAGCTGCCATGTAAACAGCAGTTTTGTAGAGTCGAGGGCGCAGGTTGACGGGAGAGGGTGTGCTGCACAGGTCGACAGCAGTCGGTCAGTTGCCCAGCATTTCCTGGATGAGTGTGACGTCAAATACACGCTCAGTCGGAATATCAATGAAAACACGACATGTTTGCCTAGAAAAAACCAAAACATTGTTTCGTTGGTACCTGCACGACAGTATGTTGCATAACTTAACAATGAACACACGTCGCCATTCAAGTCAAGATGTGTTTGCAAGACAGTAAATAATTATATGAAAATATTTTGGGCTATTATCACTCAGCGTGAAATTGTTCAGATTAAATAATTATGTTTTACTCTATTCAGGCTAAAATCATTCAGCCCAAATTCATTCATCCTAAAATTGCTCAGCCTACTGTTACTCCTGAAGTCATGAAGTCTAAATTCGTACAGCTTAAAGTCGCTAAGCCTTAAGAAGTTTGGTCTAAAATAGTTAAGCTTGAAGTCTGCGACCCAGCCCAAAATACAACTTGCATAGTTTTAGACTAAAACATTTTAGTGCACTTTTAAATGCTACATTATGCTAATGACATTCGCCAGTTTTGAGGGAAAATATTTTTGCGAGGTGTTAAACTTAAGAATTAACATACGTAGGGCCGTAACTCCACACACTGAGTTTCCGCGCGCAGCAAAAAAAAAAAAAAAAAAAAGCTTGCCAAAGCAACGCGCGGTCTGTGCAATATACCCGATCCCAGTTTTAAAGCTGTATGTTAAATACACCCGATCACAATGTTAAAACAAAAATTTTTACTCCAAATACTGTTTAACAATATTCCCACATAATCTCTTTATGAACTTTTCTTTATTATGTTGTCTATTTAAAGTCCATGTAACTAGTCTGTAACTAAACTTTGCGCATGTGGCCGAAACGTGGTCATTAGCATACGTCATTGCTATATAATTGTAGAACGTATGTGAACATGGATGTCGTAAGGCCTTGTTTAGAATTTAGTTTGATGTAAATAACCAGGCATTCCCTCACTGTAGGTACATGAACAAACAAACACATATCAACAAACTTAAACAAATTTGAAATTAAGCAAGATATATTTTCTGGGAAAAAAAATATAACTTATCAGCACACTACTGCAAAAATGATAAGCTAACATTCTTCAAGATACATACAAATTAACGCTAAAAGTTAACATTATTAACAAACATTGCACTGTATGTGCATAGGACACGACGGCGACGGTGACGCTCATTGGCGATTGATGGAACTTGCCGTACTTCAAAGATGATTAGTTACAATTGTCCACTCCAGCGATTGTTTCTCTTAGCTTTTGGAGATTCTTCTTGTTCTCGTGTTCCCCTCTGCCGTACAGCCCTCCTCCTGGCTCATGCGCGGTGGCGAACTCTGGCCAAGCGAGTTGCTGTGTATTGTGGCTGGGTCTACTACCTTCTTCATTCTCAACACAGGCAGACCTTCGATAATTCAAAAAGTAGGGAACATGTGCTCCAAGTTTAGGTCAATTGTGGTGTTTGTCCCCTGTGAAGTGTAGTGGCGGCAGTCAAGTGTAGAAAATAGTTTGTTCTCAATTCTATCTCGGCACCATCGTGGATAAAACTGTGGTTTGACATAACGTTTGTAGTGTTTTGTCAGTTACTCTTTGTTATGTTGGATGCTTTGATTGGATGAAATACGTTTGACAACGTTACATCGCCGTCGTGTAGCTGCGCGTGGTTTTAGCGTCAAAGTGGGACACTCCTACGACGTTCATTTCTGCAAGCTTGCCTTGAAGTATCTTTAAGGTCAGGTTAATTAATTTGTAAGTCCCCGATATGAAGGATTGCAATTTTCAGTTGGAGCCCACGGACGTGTCAGGACCTTTGAGTCGCTGATGAAGGTTTAATACGTATGGTTTATTTACATCTGAGAAAGAATTTAGGGAGAAATTGCGAGACAGACCTATGCCACGTCTGTTCCAAGAAAGGATTCTTGATTGTTTAAGTTTGGTGGTTGTTTTGTATGAGGGTCTAATGTGTGTAAAGCAATCAGTGACGTGTAGTTTGGAATAGCAGTTGGAAAGATAATGTCGTTCAGGGCGCTTTTCACGTACTATCTTCATTTTAAATTGTTGTCTTTAAATTGAGATGCGCGTGTGCGCGCCAAACTAAAGTGGGTTGTTATGTATTATGTTTTATAAAGTCACGTGAAATATAACATTGTAAGGAGCTTGTGAATTGTTTAAGGAGAACGAAACGTGTTGTGAAATTATGTTACTTATAGATGCTTGATAACTGAGTAAATTCAGATTGTTTCCTGTTGCTCATAATAAACACTATAAGCTGTTTCATGGTTTCTGTCTTCTAATTACAGTAAAAAAAAACTGAACACATTTGTATAACTACACAGTTAAGAGTTTGTTGTCAAAAACAAAAACGAAACTAATCACTTGCTGATTTGTTTTCAACATTAACGTAATTTACTATGCCAAAAAATTCAATTAGTTCTGTTAATTCTCTTTTCTCTGTATATTGTTTTGTCCTCTCGTCATAATTTAAGAGGCCAATATATAGAAATATTAAATAATAATTAAGATTATTCTTTAATATCGTCTTGCATAGTGAACTAGCAAAAATAAAAAACTTTGTACAATAAAGTTTATAAATAGTTTTACTGGCACTCTATCTGTCTTGCCATTCTTGACGTATATGTATTAGAGTGTATGTGTTCAAGGCATGAGATCTACGAAATAGCTTCGTTTCGATTACAAAACATAACAAAACCCAACAACTTTACAATTATGTTAACTTAGTTCTAATTGCGTGCACATCCTGAAGAGACTTTCGAAAATGGTCGTCAATATTCATGTCATTAAAAAAAATATGAAGTACAATAGTATTTAAAGACAGAATACGGCGTGAACAAAATCATTAAATTTAATTCGCTGGATTTGGTACTATATGATCATATGAAGTTATATATAAGTATGTTTAATGGTCCTTTTCTTATATATCATGTGATAAACCTTTGTTACAAATACCGACAGTGTACATCTATCAACACAACGTAAAAAATTTCATAAAAGTCGTGTCATTTTTCTTTGAAATATGCGTGTGCTGAGTTTGATGAAATTCTTATAAATGATTACTTAGGTATCTCGTGAGATATGAGGATGTTTCAATTGTCACTATTGAAATAATATGAAATAGGTACAACCGAAACACATAAAAGTCAAATTAAGTGTAGTATAGTTTAATATAATGTGTTTCGAGTGTGAATTAGTTGTGGAAAATTATCACTTAGATTACTCGTCCGATGAATATACATGTTGAGTCAGGACGGAGTGTTTTAATTTTGCAATGTGATAGCTCACAATAAACTATGAGGAAAAAATATGTTTTTAATTTGTCCCAAAACTGCCTATTTGGGAGTAATGCTGCATTGAAAATATATTTTCAAATTACAACTTAATTTATACCTAAAAAACTACTGCATATTAAACAACTATACTCTGAGCACTTTATCAACAATGACTGTCCTTTATTCTTAGGAGTTTAGTTTGTTAATATCACAAGCCCATCATTGTTCAAATAGGGTACAAGGTCTTGCTTTGGCATGTAACTCTGGAACATGTCATTGTTATTCATGTTGTACTACAGAACATTGACCAGGTGCTAAAGTGTAATAAAAAGGTTGCCTTGTCGGATAGTGCTAAAGTGTACCATTTTCATGTAAATATCATATCAAATTTTTGACATTTAAAATACAGAAAATGTCTCGTCTGAAACATATGCAGGCATTGCAATGTCAAGCAACGCGGGTAAGCAAACAAAAGGCGTGTCGCAATGACGTGATTTCGATAACTTTCTTAATAGAAGAATTGTAACTCAGGTGGTGTAAAAGTAGGTTACATAGCACGGTAAAGCGGTTGCATTATGTGGTAAGTAAAACTGTGATGTTAAAATAAAACTCAGGAATGTACGGAATGTACTCATTGTGCGGAAAATTACAACGCAGTAACAGTTCGATTCCGAAATTCGCTGGGACATTCCGATTGGGAATTAAATCCAATGTAATATATACTACAATAATAAAAGAAAAATTTGTGCAAATGCGTCCCAAACATCTCATTTTTATTGAAACAGAACTTACCTTTCTCGCTCTGTGACGAATACTCTCTTGATGTGTGTTAAAAGTGATTCTATTCTACAAATATAAAAATATTCGCTTTTGCCAAATGGTAATTGTTGAAGAATGTCAATGGGGTTGGTTGAAAGTATGTTCTCAAACACTTGTCTTGAGCAGATATATCTTGACAACGAAGAATGCATTATTTCATATTGTTAATTTAAATATATCCTACAGTTTGTGCATAATCACGCGTCATATATAGAGATAAAGTTTTATATTTATATACGTCATTATGAAAGCTTAATGCCTGTAAATATTTATAACAGTTTACAGAGGAAAATTGACGTCGAGTACCTATAAAACTGTAATATTACTTTTTTTCTGTATTTCAGTAACATAGAGTAAATGTGGAAGATTAAACAAAATTTCATTAAAAAATACTTCCCTGCAAAAGAAATTGGAAACATCATTAAATACATGACATTTAAATTGGCTTATAATTGTCATTTTGCTGAACATAAGTTACATTTATTATTGTAATGAGGTTTCAAAACAGTAAATTTTTAATTCTCACACGACAAAAAATAGCATAAAGTGTAATGCGTGCAGTTTTAAACATTTGTGACTATCACTCTTAAAATGTAATAGATTATTATTTATAAAATACTTTCTCTGCTATTACACAAATTTTGTTAGAGCAAACACAATTTGTATATAAGTATGAACCACTGCATTGTAGTTTAACGCAATATTTTTTTTGTGTTAAAACATAAGAAATATATGTGTTGTTATTTAAATAATACATTAGCAATTTTTGTGCAACATTCAGTTACGGTATTTATATCACAGTTTCAAGTTTAGTATTTATTTTGTGTTCGTTTCAAAGTTAAATTTATTTTCATCAAAAAATTACCGGAAGGCCACAAACTGAGTAGTACATATTATGTACTTGTGAAGGTTGTGTATGCTGTATATTACGCTTTATTTGTTAATATTTATACAGGTGCAAAGAATTTTTTTGTTTCCTGAAAATAATATATATTTTCATAAATGTGTAATGGCCAATGAATTGTACACTCTTGATCCATGACAAAGCCATGTGAAACTCAATATTTACTTTTTTCCTGAAAGGTAGGCCAGCAAAATGCAGCGACGTAAGATGCCTGGGATTGCCAACTCCTCGCCCCCCCCCCTCTAGCCAGTCAAATGTGGGAGGGTTGGTGGATATTCTCCCAGAAGTAAACAAGTCTGTCCAGACAGAGCATGATTGATGTGCGCCGCCGAAGTGCCACTCTCCGATTCCCACTTGCCGCTCTATTTTTCAGAAGCCATTTCCACTCATGGTGTGCGTGTTAGGCCCAGGTGCTGGCTCTTGTCGTGCAGAAAGCGTTCAAGCGCCTTCTCTGCCAGCCGTCAGGGAACTATGTTGCTCGCCTTGCAGTGAAGTGGAGGAATTTTGGTAAACACTCAGCGAGGTCATCTTCGGCGCAGATGAGGAAACATAGCTGGTGCAGGAGGAACAAGAACGTCATACAAGGGCAGGAACATGAGAATTGTGGCAGCGTCCGCCACGTTCAACGTACAACAACAATACAATTACAGCGTTTTAATTTATTTACCTCGAACAGAATTTTACTTGTCAACTTCGAACGAGTCATGCAAGTGGTTAGTATTATAAATAGAGGCAAGATTTGCGACATTGATTCTAGGTCCTGTTGAACGCCAAGAAGGTATAATACTTCTCAGCCTATTCTGTAGTTAAATGAGATATGTTTTGTCTCATCGTTGGCGTCTCAAAGCTAACAATAATTCCGGAACTATTAGAAGGCAACGCATGTTCAACCTTGTATAGTGCGTGTGTAGGATTGAGAAGTCTCGTAAATACGCATAATACTCGTGCCTAGAATTATAAACGTATTATTTCGCATTTAACGTTAAACTATTTCAAACATACGTTAAAAGTATCACGATTCATTGTCTACAAGAAGCTCTTTATTTGCTAATGGCTCTTTCTTATTATTCCTTTTATGAATAAAGAAATGTGGTAAATGATAATACGCGAACATCTCACCTTACAAGAATATGCGAAGTACTATAGTTAACACCCTTCACGTGACATACTACAGTCTTCGCTGTAAAGACATTTGTATTGACCAATGAGTACACACGAACACGGCTAAGTAATGTAGTTCAGGTGAGTCAAGGCAAGCAACCTAGCAGATGAAACTTGTAAGGCGAAGAAATTGTCCTAGCTTTTGTTTCATGACTGTCAAATTGCTCACTTTGTTCTCCAGCTGCTGGAGTAGGTTACAGCTGACTTCCTGCGTCCTTGCTTGTCATATGTTTTTAGAGTTTGCAGTTCGCATTGGCGGCTTATTAATTAATTCACACCTGTCGTTGAAACGTGTGCAACAATCTGTTGGAAGCATGTGTCCTAGTTACAATTTGCATCTCATCACATCGTACAATAATATATGTTCAAAAACTGAAGTGCGGTTTCGTCTTCATACTTGTAAATATTCTTCTATTGTTTCACTTCTTTTAGAGCGTGAGCAAAAATTATTAAGTGTCTGTGACCAAACAAGACACATTTTCTTTTATATTCTCAAAAACAAGGTATTGTGGATGTCAACACTCTCTCTGTCTTTTTTTCTTTCTCTCTCCCTCTCTCTCTCTTTCACTTACTGACTTATATCTCGGCATATTTAAGTATTTCGTTTTGTAACCATAAGTTCTCATAAATATATTTAGTTTTGGTTTTCTTAAACATGCGAAACTTATAAAGACAATATCTGTACTTTTTCCATAATTATTCTCATAATTAATAAATTTGCAATATAAAAATACACTTGCATTGATAAAATGCTTAGTAATATACATACTAAATTTGTTTTGCACTATATTACTAGATAAAATGTAAATCTTTAAATTACACTCAATTCATCTATACAACTGTTTCCGACATGTTTGTTATATATTAATTCCATATTTTTAAGTACATGTTTTTCTTTGTACACACTTGCTCAGTAGTCAGTCTCACACGCCGATTCTGAAATTAAATCACGGGGGACAAAAAGGAATTATTACATTTTACTCTTACTCTTATATATAAATATAAAACATTTTTAATGGCATGTGCCTTTCAAATTTAAAATATTTTGAGGTGTTCAAATATTACATTAGTTTTTTATTAACGTATGCTAAAATGTATGATCAAAATTTAAAACGTATTTCCATCTTCGCGTTTTCATTCTGAGTTTCTTCAAATCAACAGAATATATTTCTTTATTTAAAACAATTCTCTGAAGTCAAAGATTTAGTATTATTAGTTTTCAATTACTTCTGGATAAAAAAGTTTGTATTCAATTACTACAATTTTTTTCTCAACAATAATGTAAGTACGACATAAGTTATTTCTGTCAGAGAGACTTTTTTATAGTCTGATCTGTAGGGCAGGAAAATTTCGCGAATTCAATTACCCGCATGCTAGGATTCATTGTTCTATGCATACTCAGTCTCGTATATTCGTCCTCTGTCTGTTGTTCTATTGAGTAGCAGCTAATGGACAAATAGCCAGGGCTTGAGTATGCATACGATATTTTATTATAGCATGCAGGTCATTGAATTCGCGAAATTTTCCTGTCCCTACGTGATCTGTATTGTTAAAAATGGGGTGATTCGTTTTGTGGTGAATTCAATGAGCCAGGACCCATATAAACACACAACAGTTATTTCTACACAGGGCAAGCATTATATGATTTATAGAAAACAGAGAAAATTACAAATACCTTTCAATCCCATCCAGACGGGGATGCTCTTAAAACAAAATCCTTCAGCCATTATATTAAACTAATTGATAAATACTACAATCAACAATCGATCGTACCAAACTTCAAACAATATGGCAACTTCAAAGTATCTCATAATGTGTTAAGCGCCAGATGGACTGGGCAACAGCATCATATTATGTCAAAGTTGCATCTGCCCTAAGGTAGTATTCATCTAAAATGAGAAGTGAATACGCCAAATGTGGCCTATGTTCAATTTTAGCAAATCAAATACAATTAGTAACATTCAGTTACAGCAATAAGCTACGACGTTATAATCATATTTAAGTTAAAATAAATTCCACAAATTTGTATAACTACCTCTCAGAGTTACTGTTCTGAACTTTACTAAACTGCAATAATTTTGTTACTTAGAGAGTAACATTTTTACTCCCATGATTATTCAACACTATAAATATAACAAAACAAATAAAAAAAGTTTAGCAACATAAGTTGAAATTGTATAAAACACAAATATTTCGATATCTCCAGTTTTGCCGCGTGCGCGGCAGGTAGATGCGCCCGGTCTTTCAGCAACAACAGTTGAAAAAAAGACGTCACAGTACCTTAAGCCAAAATGTGGCAGTATACAACCTCGAGCCAAACCTTTTTGCATTCTGCAGCATTTAGTCTAAATACCAAGCACCGCCATGCAACATCAGAAATTCTGGAGTTACTAGAAGAAACACAGCGTACTTCAAGTCTTCTAGCCGAGTGTCATTTAATTCTGCGTGAAGTATTCGTCGCTTCAGGGGTTTACCGCAACCACACGATCTATATTTTTCAGCAGCGCGCACCTGGGCTCTGACGCCCGCTTCAGGCCACGAACAGTACTCGACTTCCACTGCCCTCGCACACCCCTGACCGGCCTCCAGCTACCATCTCCTGCGCGGTCACGCCACCATGCACCCATTTCCTTCCGAGTGCAGCTACACCCAGACCCTCTGTGCATAATACCTGGTGTGCCAGCTTACAAACAATATCATAGCATAAATATAGCTTTAGTGCACGACCACAAAAAAGTAATGAGCAACCATACTTTATGGTTGGACATCACAGCCTTCCACCTTTTTACTCTCCCTTAGCATAAACAAATGAAGGGGTTCAGACCCCAAGAACACTGAAAACACTAAACATCAGACAAAATAAGAAACTTGAAGGACTCTAGAATACGGTGACATTCCCGTCAGTATGCATCTCTTAGTGGTTTACATCAAAATGTTTATTACTAGAGCAGTATGGCTTTAGGGCAGTGATATGTGCTTTCTTAACAACTTGATATGTGTCAGGGTCCGCCAGACCATTCACTGCAGTTGAAAAATATACTATGTTGAACAGCCCTTCGCATGCTAGCGCTAATTTAACAAAAAAATTCGGTTTCTTACTCTGAGTAACCTTCCTACATATCAAAAGATCTCCAACTTTAAATGGACAAGCGGTCCGAACCTGATCATACTTGGCCTTCATTTGTTTGTTAGTCTTCAACAAATGCTGATAAGCTTCTGTCAATATCAGTGGGAGTAACGCACCAGAATTATGTAAATCTACATTTTAGTATCATTGCTTTTGCTTTAGCTGTCGAAAATTTTAACTTGGCAGTATTTGCCTATTTTTTAAGAATATGTATTACTGGTGTGGTGTTTTCCTCTAAAATTTCGTTGACTCTCCTTTTATTAGGACTAAGTCAACATCAACATATCCATATATAGTAATTCCTTTTGAAAATTTATTTTCAAATAAGTTGTCAAACAAGATGTTCCACTAAATGTGTCCAAGTGGACAGCCTTTTGTCAAGGTTTCCCCCACTTGTATTGTATTAGTTTGATATATATATATATATATATATATATATATATATATATATATATATATATATATATATATAGTCATTCGTTTGTAATAATAATCCAGAACGACTCGGTAGATATTGCTTGTGCAACTTTCACTCATTAAGCCCCACATAACTTCAAGCCATCAGGCATTATCGAAGGCTCCAGTTATATCCAAGAATATTGCCGATGTATATTTTTCTTTTGTTTCTTGGTATTCTTTCATTGCATCCATGTACATGTGCTCCTACCTTTGCACAATCGGTATTGCTGGGGGTGTAAATTGTCTTCTGTTTATTAACTTTTCTTAAATTTTACCTAGTACAGGTAATAAAGTCAGTGGTCGGTATGATTTTATTTCCCTTGTATCCTTTCCATTTCCCTTGTATAGGATTCGTACTAATCCAATTTTCCATGTCTTTGGAAAAATCCTATTGTTTCATAGCTGGTTATACAAATCCAAGGGTATAGTCTTTATCCTTGAAAAGCTGTGCTTTACTTTTTCCGTAGTAATTCCATCAATACCTCGTGACATCTTATTCGTCATATTTGTCACTATTTCTTGAAGTTCTTCCAAAGTAAACTGTGAAGCTTCTTGAGTATCTGATATCAGGTGCATCGATACTCTTTTCAGTTTGTGAATTTCATCTTCACCAATCTCCTAGTTGTCCTGCAGTAAGCCATGGAGCAGAAGTCTGGCACTATCCTCCAGTGACTGGGTTTGTTCTTCTGGTGCTCTTTTACTTGGTGTTTGTTGTTTTTCTTAGTTTCATTGGCAGCGATCTTGTATACCACTTCAAAGGGTGTCCTTTTTCTTCAACATAGTTCGCCGAAGATTGCTTCTTCTTATACATTGTCTTAATAAAGTATGCTTGTTTTATGATTTTATATTCTTGAGACAATCTTACCCTGTGTTCTGGTTTTCATTTATGAAATTGTCTTCTTTTTTTTCGTAAATATTTCCTTGCATTATTCAGTTCTTCGTCACGCCAGGAGAGTGGTGTAAAAATTTGTTGGGTTTGATTTAAGGTTTGTTTGCATATATCTTGCAAAATTTCTTGCAATGTCTTAATTATTTCAGAGATATCAATTTCCTCCTCAGCGTAAAGCTCACTATCCGTATATGTAGTTTTAAGTTTCTTCATCAAGGCTCTCTTCACCACTAAATTGCAACAACCACTCTCGCCGCCTGTTGACCACGCACTCCTTGTCGCCGCCAATACACTCCTCCTTCATTCCATACTCGCAACGCGCGCAACTCGTACCGACCACGTCTCAACAACGCCTCCCAGTGGCAATACCAGAAACTATCAATTATAAAATTATCACACTCATAAACATTAGATATACAAAAATTATGTCCCCTAGACAAGACATTTGTCTCAGCGTGTATACATTTATTTCACATTTTTATTTCCAGGCTTCTACATAAAACATGCAATGTTTCGAGCTGTATCAGAGAAGTAATGAAGAATTTGGAATGTAAATAAGATATCTGCCGATACAGATTAGTATACTTTCGACGTTAGGTTCACCTTCTATATTCGCATGAATAGTTCAGTTTGAACATAAACAGAACTTGCTAGTGCCAATTTATAAAGACAGGAGACAAAACACTCAGAACTGTATCAATTTTGCTTCTTACTTGAATGAAAAATTACAGTCTTTAAAAGCTTCCTGTTAAAGGAATTTTGACGGGAATTTAATTGTAGAAATATTCTTCGGTGTCTAATTATGATGAATTATTTTATTTCAAAACAATGTGTACATTAAAAAAAACTAGCGTAATGTTTCACTCACTCGATTATATATTGGTTTAGCAAAGATTCAACTAGAACTTTTTAAAATGTTTAGTTATGTATTTGTTGTCAGAGTTATGAGTATTATTTGGCTATGGAAGGTGCTATATGCACATGACAAAAACTCAAACCTCTTTCACATTTTGAAGATTTACAGCATTATTGTGAGTGCCACTGAAATAGACGTACAGTCGTATCATACTTAATCCATTCAACGCACTTCATAAATATACTTTGTTTATTAAAGTCCCATTTACAATTCCACTATACACCCGATTTACAAATAAATGTTTGACTTTTAAGGCGTCATTTGCGATTTAGAGTATAAATATAAATGTGTTCAGACAGAACAAATGTTATGTATATGCTCTTTAACATTTTTGCGCTAAATTTTCATTATTTGTTAAATGCAATTTGTAATCAGTGAGACAAAAAAAAACAGGATATACCATTTTTTCTGACAAATTGTACAACTTCTCTACTGCATTACCTCTTTGAACTGGCCTGTTCTGTAAAACGTCTCCCTCTGAGAATTCAGAGAGCATTTGAGAAACACTAATACAAATAATCACTGAAGTATACAAAATAGCAAATTTATTAAAAATGACAAGTTACAAATGTTTAGCAAGAACAGCAAATAGCAACGAACGTAAAAGTGCTGCACAAAGGCAGGAATATGTTTAACACACGGCCTGTATGGCGAGGCCAATATTACGTATAAAAAAGTTTTCATACCATTTGCCAAGATGTCACGACACAAACGTCGTTCCAAAATGCAATAAAAACTTGCACATATAAATACACTAGAGTGTTCAAACACTCACACATATGTATATAAGCGTAGTAACGATACAACTTTCAGAGCCTAAACGGCAGGCAAACACAAGAGCTGATATACCTTTAACTAAACAGTCGTCGAGACGGACAAATGTTTATGAAACATGAGTAAGCAAAGTGATATATAGATTTTTAAACATAAGTAATATAAGAATTTATGAACTCACTCCGAATTTTAAATACGTAAAATACAATAGGCTTGGTTGGCACACCCAATACAGTCAAACATTTGACTGAGTAAGATATTGCGCCACAACTGCGCTCGAAGGACACTAACTTTGAAGAACTAAAGACAAAATAAATGTGCCCGTAAAGGGCCTAACGACCTATAGATCTGTCACTCTTGGAGCTAGCTTTTCGTTAAAAAGCCTTATTTGTCTTAGACAACTATTCTTGTCGCACTCAAACTCCGAGTGTGAATTGGGCACTATAACCTAGTGCGTTACACATGTGCAACCATAAATGAAGGGCAGTATGCTAAACAATTTGAAATATCCTTACAACATATAGTAAAGAACATAACAGACAGTTGCGCTGATTGCTGTCGGTGCGAATCTGAATATCTGGATTATTTAGAAATGAAAAAATATTTACGGTACTACTACGTGCCACGAATTAGTTACAAATAGGATAGGTAAATTACAAAATATTTACGGCACTAATACGTGCTACGAATTAGTTACAAATATGATAGGTAAATTACAAAATATTTACGGCACTAATACGTGCTACGAATTAGTTACAAATATGATAGGTAAATTACAAAATATTTACGGTACTACTACGTGCCACGAATTAGTTACAAATATGATAGGTAAATTACAAAATATTTACGGTACTACTACGTGCCACGAATTAGTTACAAATATGATAGGTAAATTA
>PNEQ01010090.1:0-39630 GCA_003012365.1 Medauroidea extradentata | reverse complement strand
CAAAATGGTAAAACTTTTATTCCTGAAGATTTCATGTATCAGGAGTTTACTATTGTTAGGCTTGATTATGATTTTCTAAATCATACAGACAATGCCATTTCAAGTAGTCGACCCGAAGATAGGAATGAAGTTGTGATGTCAAACAAATCCTTAAGAAGCACATCACAGGTAGTTGAATCGGATTTAACTGCAAAAAAAAGAGAGAGTAAAGCTCGAAGCTATGTTCTAAAAAAACAAAGACTGTCCTGTTAAATAGTTTCTATGAGAGCCAGATATATTATATGTGTAAAATGTTCTGCTGAGTTAGTTCCTGGAAAAAGTGAAATGATGAAATTGCATAAATTTATTTCCAGTAAAGGAGTGAAACCGGGCACAGAGATGGGTTTCTCAGGTGAGCAAGTTATATTAAGTTCGTAATGTATTAGAAGAAATAATTTTAATTACTTTTGTATAGTCGCATAATTTTAGTGTGCTGTAGTCTTAGTCAGTTTCTAGTCACATTGAGTGCACACATGTCATATAAGAAATATTCCGAATTACGTACCTACTTAAGTTTTGACAGCACTAATGGAATTCTTACTACATCTAAAAGTCATATGTGAATCTACTGTACCACAGATACATACACTTGTAGCAAATAAGTATAAGTGATAAAATATCTGCTGTATGAATTGGTATGTGATGATGCACAAGACAATTGTTCCTAATAATGAAGGTCACCGATTAAAATAAGTTGCACATGAATCTACTGTACGAAAGATACATAAGCTTATAGCAAATAAGTGTAAGTGATAAAAATTCTGCTGTATGAAATAGCATGTGGGGATGCATTAGCCAATTTTAGTTGCACATGAATCTACTGTACCAATGATACATATGCTTGTAGCAAATAAGTGACTGCAATTATTGAAGTGTGAATATTATAGTAGCACATGCTAATGAATAAAAAATATTTTCTTTAGGTATTATGCGACTGAATACAGCAAATAAATGTTCAGGTAAATGTTTATGTTAATTAAGATTCTGAAAAATGTGTACCCTTCCAACTTATTGTAATGTAATAAATTATATTCCTGGTGTTGGAATATATTGCATTGTGTTATTTTCAACTATTGTAATGTAGTAAAACATGTTCCTGGTGTTGGAATATATTGATGTTGTTAATTTCCACTAATGTAATAAAATATATTCTTGGTGTTGGAATATATTGATTGTATTATTTTCAACTGTTGTAATGAATATATTCTTGGTGAAGGAATATGTGATATGTTCAAATTCAACTAATATATGTTCCCGGTGTTGGGATATATTGGTGTTATTTTTCAACTGTTGTAATGAATATATTCTTGATGATGAAATGTGTAAGATTTGTATCAAACTATTGTAATATGTATCAAATCAAATGAACCAATTTATTGAAATTAGAACTAATAATCTAAATTTAACCCAATGCATACATATTTTATTTTTAAATTTTTGTAATGTTTTCATCCCTAATATTGTTGCGACGATATAACAAACATTGAACACATTTAGTATTTAGATTTTTTTAGTACAAAATACTAACTAAATAATTTAATACCTTTGTAAAAATATGTAATTTTTGTTTATTGATATTTTTTCTTTCACTAATTAACTGCAGAAGTAAATTGTAAAATACATACTAGCATATACATAAAAACCAGATGCTTATTTTATCAGTACAACTCATTACATATATAAGATATTTACACATTTCTATAATCATTCATACTTTCCTCACAGTAAGGCATCTGAATCTTGGAATGAGGCCTCTGTACACCGATTATGACATCCAAACCTCCAAAATATGAGATACACGATAATGTTCTACCATCATTGAGGAAGTCTCATAGAGACGAAGATTTGGCGAAAACAAACCGAAAATTGATGTTTGCTGTAAATAATTATACAAATTTGAACAATGAACTAAAGATGCTTGTTAAAAATTACGAAAAATGAAACACTGAACTGATGCAAATCAGAAATGAAACAGAAAAAATTAGACTTGAAGGTGTCATAGTAGCTCATAAGTTAGCGGACGTTACACAAGACTTGATTGCCTAACTGAAATCACAACCTTTACTTAACCATTTAATGGCATACACATTGGACAAAGCAAGTAATTAAATCGCCTTCATCAGATAACCAGATCGATAGTACCGTCCAATAAAATAATTTTTCAAGAAAACATTAATATGTACTTGTGAAAGATCTCATAAAATAAATGTTTATATACTTTATTAACCAAACATATTTTAAAATTCATTATTCACTTTGAACATAAAAGTTAACATATAGCTCTTAAAAAATATTTAAACTTTAGATCGTTGGGTTTATTCAAACAAAGAGGTGTCAATAAAATTTTTTGGTTGAAAGGAGTAGATTTTGCTTGGTTTCTCAGGTATGGCTACATAGTGCGATTTTCTTACATTTTAGACAAAATTGGAGAAAAACTGGTATAATTTCAAACAAGCCATATTTATATAGTTTCATTGCATCTTCGTTAATAAGAAAGAATGGCTAAAAAATGAATGTTTATATAGTTACTTATTAAATAGCCATCTAATATGAGCATACAAGACCAATTCAGAGTATAAAACCAAGAAATTAAAAAAATACAATTAGTTCGTATATCAATAAGATTTGACCCAGATGCTGAAAATTGCAACCAGAAAAGACAATTGCAACCATAAAATATATGCATCTATCCCTACCTGAAGGCTCTTAATCATCTCAAAAACAAATATCCAAATGCCAAGGAACTGTAAAAACGCACGTCGGGAACTCAGAGGTAAAGTATTAATTGTGAATTCTGGTGAAGGGGCGAGGGGGGACTGAAATTTAACTATGTGGTGATTATAGATTTGCCGATGAGAGGTGTGTGTTAGTCACACTTTTGCAAGACATTGAAAAAAAAATGTTACATGTAAGTAAATTAATTAATTAATGATTCAGGTATTCAAGTTTTGACAATCAGTAGAAATGGTTTACAAAATTTAGTGTATTTCTTTTAGCCTTTCTTTTAGCACTAGGCGACGATGACCTGGGTGAAGGTGGTGTGGCCATCTAGAGGTTTTCTTCTCCTTCAAAATCATTCACTTGATCGGTCCACTTCATATTTGATATACGAAACTGTTTGTGTATGATTAGCTGTGCTATTACATCTCCCTTCTTGATGAAGTAATCTGAAGCCGATAAATTTATGCACAATGATCTGAACTTTTCAGTTGGTTTCTGGATCAATGATTCCAGGAAGAATCCAACACTTCGTTCTCCTTCGTGGCGATTACCTCTGATTTCATCAAAGTATCCTACCGGTATGATTATCGAAAAACCGATAAAAATCGAACCGGTCGTGTTGTGTTTGATAGTGCGAAATACTGGTGAATAAAGGTCGTATCTTTTAGAATTTCTATACATCTGTCGTGGTAAAATGTGTCGACTACTGAGAATGTTGAATTTTAGAACAAGCTATTCATCCATCACATATGATATGCTATTGAATTCTAGACAGATTACTGAGCTGTATTAATTAAATTTTTTCAGGAAAAAACTTCTTAATTGTAACTTTTGTTCAACAATTCCTACTTTTGTTCATTTTTTCGCATACAAACTCTCTAAATTTTAAACAATTCCACAAATTTCAATTTTGTTCATTTTTTAAAACTTGTAAATAATTGGTCAGTATTTTTCATTAATACTACTTTACTTTCGTTCGCTTACCTGTATCATCGAATCTGAGACCAACGTTGAAGTGAAGATGGATACCATAGTTGTTTTTGCCATCGTCTTCTTTTGAAGGAAGCCAGTCGATAGGAATTACAGAAATCCTGTTGTTCGAGTGAACGTAAGCATGTCTCGGCAAGAAACCTTTCTTGTCATCTTCTATGTACACATGTTTGATACCGATAGAATCGTCTATTTCGACAGAATATCCTGCCAGTGAATGTAGCGCGAATTTTCTGTGAGTGCTACAAATCGCAGGTAACTGGATCACTGTACATTAATTTACTAAACATGATAGAATAATTTTTTTGTCCTCAATTAATCAACTGCAAAATTGTACATGCGTTATTAATCCATCCTAGAGTTTTGAATAAATTCAATTTCCATTGTGCACAGTATATATAAGAACAATGGCTTATAGCAGAAAAAGTATAAAAAGTCAAATAAAAGAACTGGAAGACAAGGCTTCAAGTCTGAACAAGCAAATTAATGAAATCAAGCAAAACATGAATTGGTGCAGAGGGTTGGATGAAAAATGTAAAAAACTGGAAACTTGCATCTCAGAAATAAAAACTGCCATAGCTGAAGTCGAAAATGATGTCAGTTCCGAAAATGATACCTCCAAAATGGCAAATAATTTTACAAAAAAAATATGTATAAGGAGAAGAATTGATTTTTTTACAATATCATATTAAACAATACAAAATGGACATCGACGATGTACTGTGTCTATATGCAGACGATGATTTCGAACAAGAACAATCTCTATCATCTTCACCTCCTGCACCTCTGGTAGAAATTGTTTCACCTTTGAAAGAACAAAATGAGCAGGATTGCTACAATATGGAACAAGAACAAATGTTTCCCATGCCGAAATTTGTAAAGGATATTAATACTGAAATAGAAAATGGATGCATTTTCGTCATTGCCGTGCTGTTTCTGAATGGCCGAAACAAAACCTATGACCAGTGGAAGTTACCAAGCCCGGTACCAACAATAATTACTACTTCAAGCACGTGATGGTCTGGCAAAATTACCCATTCGTGGACATTCCTGCGAATATCCGTTCGCGAAACATGAGTTCCATGAAGAGATTCATCGGTCTTCCATGGTACAACTATTCAAGAAATCATGTGCCTATCATCAAGTTCAACAGCTTAATGAACATGTTACTGTACGATTTGAAAGGATGCGTCGTCGTCACCAGAGGACCTAAGAAGATGAAGTTTATGTCTAAATTCGCCAAATGGGCGAATTACCAGGTGATAGAGTTTCCAGTAACCATCCTGCAATCCTCGTTGGTTCCATGTCGCTTTCACTCGAGAACAGAGTTTCCAACACTGTGTTCTCCTGCAAACTGTTATTTTATGGTGAAATGTTTGAAAAAATGTATCGAGTATATTATGAATTGAATTTAAAAAAAAGTAATAATTATAAATTAGCATAAATAAAGTTCTTAAAGAAAAAAAAAATTTCTTTTTTTAATCAATGCTCTCTTAACTACAAAATTTGTAGGTATGGGAAAAGAATATATAGAAGTAATTAACAATTTCATGTTACTTGCATCTTTTATATTTTTATATGTATTTTGTATAGAGGTATACATTTAATACTGAGCGATGTTGACGATTCGTTCAAACTCACAAGGTACCCGAAAAATAATGGCCAGATACCAGAATACAAATACATTCCTAGTTCCCAGATAAATTCAAAAAATGTAGAAACGAAAGTTGATTGTAGCATGCACCCTCTGGTAACATGCAAAACATCGGACGATCCCCGAACTGCTTTTCGTCATGCAATGAACTTGAAAGTCGTTGTTACCATTTTGCAGTAGACGAAATATTACACGACCCAAAAACAGGTAGGGCCATAAGCACGATACCTGCAAATTCCAGTTCTGACCAAGGTTATTGCTTTTTTCTTAAAGGTGGTGATAAAACTACTAGAACTTGCACTGCAAAAAATGGTGGACGCTGGACACTTATTGTTGTTGCTATTTTATAGCATTCATTGGAATAATAGTTTTATTTTTTTATTAAATATCCTTGGCAGTTTCAAACACTTTTTTAACTTCTATGTAGTAAACAGAACAAGCCAAGAAAATACAAGTCAGTAAGTAGTAAAATATGTTTTCCAATTATTTTAACAATTATATGAAAAAAAACAACAGGTTATGGGCCCAGATGCTATTCTGTGTCATGAATGTTACCACATGAAGAATTGAAAATTGGTAATTATGGAAAACATAAAATTTAATATTGGAAGGTCAAGCTAACTGGTGTACATGGAAGTACAAAGTATGTACTCTTCTGCGAGGTACTTCTGGAGCGATGGAAGTCATCGAAGGAAGTATAACAAGACCAGAAGTCTTAGGCTTAAATGCTAAGGAAGATGAGGTAACTTTATATAACACTAACTTAGCTAAATTTAAGCAAGCTGACAGTATGGCATTGCTTGCTCTCACAACTCATATGACTGATGAGACACTAGAGAAAGTAATGAGATTTTCAACAGCTCGTGAATTGTGGCAGGAACTTCATAGACTGTTTGATAGGATCAGTGAAGACAGAATTTATGATATTTGCTCAGAATTTTTCAGTTTTAAAAAGGGAGTGATGACATAGCTACACACATATCAAAATTGAAAAATTTGTGGAATTCTTTGTGCAAAGAATTATCTAAATAGAAAGATTGTCAGTGTGAACTTCCAAATGTATTATAGTTATCGACATGTTGCTCATACGAAATCGGCAGACGACAGTTAACACCAAAACCGGCCCCAAATCCCTGTGCATTTCCCACGTCATGGCTAACATCTTGCGAGTATTTGTGGCCAAGCGACCTTAAGGCTTATATGATAAAATGTTCCAATACAATTACTATGCACTGCGACGAGCTAAAATTCGTATATTCGAGCAGTTGTTTGGCACGAACAAACCTAAAGGTGCTGTGTTTCATCCATCTAGAGTAGCTTTTTCTGCTCGTGGTCAAGATAGATCCCCTCTTGACGCAGAGTGCGATGCATCACGATAGTTATGCAACCACCAAGATGTATTTTAGAAATCAGATTTTGAACAATACTTCTATAAATAAATATTTTTTGAATTATATGCAAAAACAAGTATAAATACAATTTCATCAATTGCTAGATATTTGATTTGTGTTCTTTAACACAGATGGCAACTACCTCTTCTTCGTTTGTAAGGTATGTGAAAGATTATGATTTGCTGGTAAAGAACCTCCTTTGCGAACTTGTAGCTGAGTTCTCATTTTGTCTTGAAAACAGATTGAATCTAAAAATATCTGCCATTTATGGCATTGAAAATTTACTTTTTGAACACGAATTTTTATCTGTATGTGTGTATACAAGACAGAGTTATTATGTGTACATTACATTCAAAAATTACAACCATGTGTGCGAGGATTTTCCTGTAATGTTAGGATCCAATCTGGATACGAGACTATTGCACTGGAAAAAAATACCATGTGAAACACGTTCGTTTCCTACGAAAAACATTAATGAATGTCGCGATTAAGTGATTTTACCCCATGACTGCCACAGTACACACATCAAGTACGGTACATGCATTGTATCGAAATTTGAAAACGACATCCATTTGTGGGACGATCTTGCCAAAGTAACTTCCAAAAAAAAATTTACTCCCAGGCTCATGGATACTATGTTCAAAATGGAGCCTTGTTTTGGATACCTTATCTTCTCACAAACAGATTGGAAACACCTCACGTTATGAAATCGAGAAAGCAGCCTTTGGTATTTTGTTACTACATATACAACAAATTCGGGCGTGATCACAGATTTACACTCACCAGTAATTTTACAGGTCATGTATTGATGCATCGCACAAACAACGGTATTAATCACGAAAACTCGATTGATGCACTGTTAGAAAAAATTTTCGTGAAATCACGGAAAAGTACTGGAAAAAATATCCAGAAATCTTCGTAAAGTAAAGGACACTCCGTTTTTTTGATAACGGAACCCTCTGTAAAATTACGGACAATCCGTTTTCTGCAAAAATATAAAATTTTTTATTCTACCAGCACTCCATTTTTCAGAAATACTACATTTTCTTGCTAACTATGATTTCTCCAGATTCTTACACTATTTAGTAATCAGAAAAAACTTTCGATTATCCTGGGGTTTGAACCCACGACCCTATAGTTGCCAGGCAAAAGCACTAACCACTATACCACAGTGACAACTTATGATTGACTGAGTTACATGGAGTGGTAAGATATCAACTTTATAAGAGACAACTTTTGTATTTGACATCCTGATTTTAGAGAACTTCATAAGTTATGTTATGATAAAAATATTTAAGTCTATGGAAATAAATAACTTTAAAGGTACACAAACCCTTGCACAAAGCACAGAGAACAGGTGCGATTTTTTCAGCTGTGATGAAGCAAGGAGAATATTTGACGCGTGTGGCAAATGAGTGTGGTAGGCTAGAAGGGTATGTTCTAAGAAAAGGGAGGGGACAGGAGAGGCTACAGGGGTATGCTTTAGGACATGACAGTGGTAAATCATAAGAAGAGGGGTTATGAAAGGGAAGGGGTATGCCATAAGGGTAGAGATAGGCTAGTACATTCATAGAGTGTGGGAGAGAGGGCAGACATCAACTTGTACCAAAATGGCCCCTTTCCCTCACTTCTCCTCCCCCCTCGCTCCCCAGCCCAACCCCTTCTAGGGCGGTGCTTAAGCCCTCAGCCAATTACAGACCTCATGGCACTTAGGTGCTATTCGTACCGAAAGACCCCAACAACCAATCCCAGCCTAGAACACGCCCCCCTAATGGCCCTGTAGCCCAATAGCAGCACCTGGGGAGGGGGACTATTCCTATTCAAATGTACTTTATGCCGGTTTTGCTCCCAGTTGGGCCAAAATGCCCACGCTGTCACTACTAGGAATCCTTATGTCACTTACTGGACTGTTCGGCCCTTTGTCCATGCGCGATACGAGTCCGTGTTTGTATTGCTCTTTTCTTCGCGGCAAAGTGTGGACAACCAGGAAGCAGCACTTAACTTCAATTACCTTAGCTTGTCTTGTCTTCTTTTCGTTTAGCACCATTGTGCATGCACATTAACTCCAGGATTCATGGTGATTATTAATGCCACTTTTTTTTTAAAGAAACACAGTAAAATACGCTTTAAAATTGCAGAAACATATTTCCATGAATTTATGGAAAGTTACAGTCAAACATATGTAAACTGGCAATACGGACTAATTTCCGTAAACAAAAAATACGGAAGACACTTCCATAAAATTACAGTAATTTTCTGTAGATATCTCAGTGAATTTACGGAAATTTTTAACAGTGTGTGCAGGCAGTTCCAGGAGATTTTAGAGTACACGACGAGCATCTCCTGTGGAATGTAAGGTTATTAGTTTACAGGTTCAAGAATCTTTATCAGTATACTAATGATATAGATTCAATGACCAATAAACTTATTTTTTTCTAACATTAATCTTCTGTGCCAGTTGATACTGTTTGCCTTATGTCAACAGAAACAAGCCTTAAGGATCGTTCAGCAAGGTGATCTAAACAAACTTTTGTCTACTACAATTTCTTTACTGAAATGGGCTCGAAACTTTCATCCCACGTTTCGCCAAACAGTGAGCAAAATTCGTCTAATGGATCCAGCAATATTTTCAGGAAACCTCAGGCTAATCAGATCGGGCGTCGCGAGCTTGTTACCAACACAGTGTTAACACCTGTTCCGAAAAATGTGCGAAACACAAACTTTCCTCGTGGTACAGAAGGTTACTTGTGTGTTGTGGAAAAAAGCTTTGGAATTGATTCTTTTAGCAGGGTTTATTCTTTGGTGTTCTAATTTCTTTACCAGAATACGGTAAATGTTGCCTTAACTTTGTACTCTGTGAACTTTACAAGTCGGTATTCATTCAACTTCTTTCCAAAGAACGGTTGTTAGATTTAGATTAAGAAAACATCATTCCAATATTTTTTAATGGACTAACTCCATCGCGATATTAGTCCGATAATTCAATGTTTCCCCAAGTAGACTATTTGATAAGGTAAAATCTTTGGATAATTTTGTAGAAATCGTGCAGTATCGTGATGTTTTCGTTCTGAATAAATTCCAAGGTACACCATTCAAGCCTTTTGAAAAATTGATGCTTTCTCCTATAGAACTGTGAATGCCCAGGTTCTAATTATATCGCATGTCCAATGAACTGCTGCGATTTGGACCAAACTGTTCGGAGGACACGATCGCGGCCAGTGCTTATGCCAACTTTTCCAAGCTCATCATTGCGACAATCTACAACAGGAGTCGTATTGGCAGTTGCATTTTCTTGCCGATGTTCATTTTGGGTTCCGAAAACAACAACCTTTACATATTGAACAGTGGTTCTCACTGCTGTAATGTTGATAAAAAAACAAACCATTCCTCATTGTCTTGATGATGACAGTTTTGAATACAATGTCTTGTTCAGTAGCAACCCTCTAATTATTGCAGATGGTTACGTCATTTCTGACCAAATAAATCATGATATTGTAACCCTCAGGCGATATAAGTTAGGGTCAGATTTTACTGTCAATTTACGTGTGGTGATACCAGAAAAAAAAAACACTATTTTCTACGAGTATGATGACTTTGGAAATAAATTGCTGGGGGTTCATAAACATATGCAAGCTGCAGTCGTATGAACTTTTAAATTTCTACAAATATTCTAAATTATCAATTGTACAGTTGAAGAATGATCCAAATGAATATGAATATGAAATATACAAAGTTATTGATGATGAAATGGTAATAAATTGCATTGATGGTAGAATTAACATAAACTTACAAATACATAAAACTTTTGATGTTAAACATAAAACCACCATCGAAATTATGATAGGTCATAAAAATGAATTTTATACTGGAATGAAACACAGTAATTCTTGTAGCATAAAAAAGTGGCGTGCGACAAGATTTAGCAAGGTACCGATGAGTTCTAGGGGTTGTACCAGATGTGATCACTTCAATTTTTTTCTACATTAGGTCGTAGTCCAGCCGAACAACTAAAATACATGAATAAGTGTCGCATTCACATTTCCGAGCACACAGACATTCTTTTCGGGAAATGTAGAACGCAAATTCTATAAAAAATTTATCTAGCGAAGTAAAGTGTGTTGGTAACATGAAATTCGATGGTCAGACTATAAATTCTCTACAAATAAATGATGCATTACTGGCAATATATCATTTGTTGCAGGACTGCTGCAAAGAAAAAAAACAGGTACTGTATTTTGCCCAAGGAAAATAGGGAAATCGTAGATCTCTTTAATATTCTGAAAAAAAAAAAAAACATAGATTTTTTTCAATTGATGGTAAAAACTGCTTTATTTATTGGCAGGAAACGTACAGTAAAGTACGAAAATGTTTTGAAACTATGCGAAACATACAGAAAGTTGAAAATCCCTGCATACATCACAAAGAGATATATTCTGTATGTTGGTCCCAAATCATTCAATTCAATAAATGTTCAACGTTTTCCACACATTTTTCAAAATATTCAGGAAAAAGTAATCTTATTTTTGGAGATTTGTAATCGTAGCAAAAGAAACAAATCTGGAACATTTTCAAATATATTTATTCAATGATTTATATATTGGTACACAAGGCGTATTATTTTTTCGATCAACATTCTTTGTTCGACAGTGTAATAACTCATATCCTTAAAACATATAATATCGTTAATTATATTGCTATAACTGTTTAAGTCGATTGTTTCATCGGATTGATAGATCCATAGTAATATTTTAGTTTGATAGGAATTTAGGGTGTGAAGAAATGTGAATTTACTACACGCAGGAAAAATTTACATGTGATACATTTCTTTTGCAATGAGATAATGAACCTACATTACCACGTTATAATATAAGTTGAGTGCATATATAGTTATATCTTTACATGGTCTTGTTTTATATTTTACAACTGCCAATTTGACAGGTGACGGTGAAATGTAAGAAAGTCTTGCTATGTCGATGTTGTAAACTAGTGGTAGATTTGCAATTTCTTTCATCGCCTCGCTTGGATGTATATTATTTGTCGGGATCATTCTCGGTTGATTCAGTAGTCTATAATAAGTATTATCTATTCCAAAATTAATTCCATTTATAAACATGCCATCGATTATTTCAATATTTGAAAAGTGCGATGGTTTTTTCGGTGCATCTCTATTGACTGAAATACAACCAAATCCTGTGTAATATAGTATATTTCAAAAGTCAACTAGAGGAAATTTTACTATAGGAACTTCGTATACTTTTATATTACTTGATGAATTTTCCTCCGAATCCAATATAAATCTGTAAATATCATTATCATTGTCTAAATGTTGTAACCATTTATTATTTGCATTTTTTTCTAGATATTTTTGAGTGAAAATTAATTCTACTTTAATTTTTTCCCAACAAGCCATATTTTCATTTAGTTCTCGAGTCCATCCACTATGATAGTCAATTAAAAACTAAACGAACTGGTTCATAGCATTTGATTTCTCGGTTTGGACACATAACGATAACATTGCTGCAACAGCTTCGACATCACTGGCTCGTTCGTTGTGATTATCCGATAACATACTCAAGAAATGTATTTTTGTAGAATTTATTGGTTGTGCACACAAAAGTGGAAATTTTGGTTTGCATATTGTACTGAATGCTGCAAATGATAATAGATCAGATCTGTTACTTTTAGGATAGTTCATGTATATAATTTCTTTATAAAGGAAATTATGGTTGCTATAGAATGGTCCGACTAGTAAATTGTCACGTCCTACAGGTGAATTGTGGCAGTTTTCAGTATCGCGAAAGAAACATTTTGGAGTATATTCTTCCGATGGATTAACGTTCATGCATCCTCGATTTGGCATGGTATACTGGCCTAGGAGTGTGCTGTATTATTGTATTGTATCAGATGTAATTTCATTTGGAATGAAATCCATTGATGTATGATCTGTACGTAATGGATTTGGATGTTTGTATCAGTTTTGGTGGAGGTGAACTTGAGTCATCTTAATCTTACTATAAAATTAGAAAAAAAAGGTAAAACATTACTTAACATTGTTATTTATATATTTTTATGTGTATTGCATATTTTTGAAAATTACGAATGTCTTTAATTTTATTTTTGACGTACGCTATAAATTCCCTGTAAATATTTTCTCCATTATAATTCTGAAGTTGTTTGGTTAACATGTGCATTTCGTATTATTTCAGAGACATTATTTTCAAATCATGTTTATTTCATACTTGTTCCGTTTATGTAAAGTCTCCTTTTGTATGATTTCTATTCTTTCTTGATGTTCATGTAATAAAAATTCAGTATTGTATTACCACTATTTATTGTCGTCATTCCAGTACAGTTCGAAAGTTTCTGTTAAAAATGTGAATTGTTGAATTAGGATACATACTTGTTTCTTATATGAATTCTCGCAGAGCACAAACAAGATCAGATTCCGTTTTGTTCTTCTTGCAGACTTGAGGAAGTGTAATCTTTTCCAGATAACACGATCCATTATCACCATTATAAGACTTTTTCAGTTCAATTCGTTAAACATTTTTCCTGGAATCCAGTACACAAGCTGCACATCGTTTGATGTTGCAGCCCATCGCGAATCTGGAAAGGATGACTCTTAGTACTATCATATAGCTGTGTTTGGCCACCTTAACAAATGTATCTGTGTGTCATATTTATATACAAGCATGGAAAAATTTACACCAATAATATTAAACAGTTACTGTAAAGAAAAAAAAACTATGGACATTTCTTTAATAAAATTTATATATCAAAATTGTGACAACACTTACAGTAAATCATGGGAAACTGTACTCGATATTTGCAAAAATCTACCAAAGGACCCATTTTTTAATGATTTGGTAAACAAAAATGATATGGATCAGCTGAAAATGTTAATTTTAAAATATGCAATACTATATAAAGTACCATGCTTTGATTAACTTTCTATATATTTTACAGCAGTGAACAGTAGTTTAAATTTAATCACCAGAGCGGTCCTGTATGGTCTTTGATAAAAAAAATATGTTCGCAAGGTGGATCCACTGGCAATTCGGAATTTATCATCGTAGTTAATTAATTCAGCAGTTTTGTACTAACTTTGTTTTCAATTACTTTTGATCTAGTTTTCTTTTTTTTTTAACAATAGAATCTTGGGATGATACAGTTTTTCTTTTATTTTGACGGGATGTTTGTTTTATATAATTTGCAAAATCATCAATTGTTTGGTTTTTAATACCAGCATCTTAAGAAGATTTAATTTTACTTTTCTTATGACGGGAAGTTTCTTTGGTTGTGTGCGTACGTTTTGTATCATTTGTAGAATTATCTATATCAGCATCTTAAAAAGTTTTATTTTGATGGGAAATTTGTTTGGTGTTGTTTGCAAGATTGTAGCCTATTTTTATGGGCGTTGAGGATGTTTCATTTGCAAATTCATACATTGTTTTATTTTTAATACCAGCCTGTTGAGAAGATTGCATTTTACTTTTCTTTTGACGAGAAGTTTGTTTGGATTTTTTTTTGCAAGATCATAGTCCATTGTTTTGTGTGTTTGTTTTTTATCAGTTGCAAAATCATCTATAATTTTATTTTTAATACCAGTATTATGAGATGATTTACTTTCAATTTGATGGGAAGTTTGTTTAGTATTGTTTACAAGATCGTAGTTCATTGTTTTGGGTATAAAAATATATTTTATACAGCTTTTATACAAAACTACTTTGAAAAAACTTGTAATATACCTATTGTTAAAACATGTCCTATAAAAAACATAAAACACACTAAGGGAGAGTAGCCTATATTGGACCGTTTTGACTAATTGTCTCTGTAAGTCAATTGACTGAAACGCAAAAAAAAATCTAAACAGCCCAAAATGTTCCACGGTTAATGTGCTTTCTCCTGATATACATCACTTACATAATATACAAGTGATAAACAGAAATACAGGTGTTTTTCTGCACCTCGGCAAATGGTCCATATTGGGAAACCGGTTTCTAAAATTGGACCTTCGGTTCCATAAATTGGACCAGGGGTTCTAAAATGGATCCATTGTTTAACATCTGCAGTAAACATTGTAATTACAATCAGGTTGTACCTTTCATGATATTAAGCATAAAAAACTAAAGAAACTTCCATTTTAACTTGAAACTGACAACATTTGAATAAAATATTACAAGTCATAAGGAAAACATATCTTTCTCAACACTTGTCGCACTGCAAGACACTAGAAACTGTACACACATATAGGCCTATGTCTATACACATGTCACACAGTAAAATTTCTTAATGTGGGGTTTGACATTTGCACATTTTTAATGTTCCCACATAGGGCAGCCTAAACACTGGATCATGTCCTCCTGAACAGCCACGTCGCACATGACGCAATACCAGTCATCAACATCTGCATTCTTGCTAGGTGTAGAATCTACTTGCTTAGATTTCTTCCCAAATGAAAGTCGTTTCTTCTTTCCGGATTGAGATAATTCAAGTCTTCTTTTATAGGGGCTGCTGGTTAGAATTTCTGCTTTTTGGGCTTGTCGACAAGGCCGGAATCTCGATGTAGAACAGTCAGTCATTTTCGGGAGAGGTGACACTTCCTTCAGATGGTGGCGGAATCTGTGGCGACTATCATTCAAAGGCTTCTGACCGGTACCAGCCTCAATTTCCGTTGGATCGTTGTCATGAGATTCTGGATCACAAAGTGTTCCTATGTTCGAGAGTGTTTGTTTCGGTTCATTATTTTCTGTCAAAGGGACTATCGTTGACAACAGGCCTACAGACAGCTTCTGAAGCAGTGAAGTGATGGTCTTCGAATATGTGCCTATTTACAGGCCAAACACCTGTTGCACGAAAAGCACTTTGGGCAGTACCGACTGTTGCTGCATGTCCATATGCTACATTCATCAAACCAGCTATCTGAAACATTGAGATGGTGTGACCAACATGTTGCTGTAACCATGTTTCTTGAGCCTGGGTAAAATATGTCTCCAGTGGCTTAAAAAATGCCACATCCAATGGTTGAAGTCTATGTGTGGTATGCCCTGGCAGTTGCAACAAAATTATTCCATTTTCTCTACAGAATTCAAGTGCTGCAACATTTTTGCTGTGAGTAGTGTGACCGTCAAGCAAAAACAATACTGGTTTGCTGTCATCAGATTTCACACATCCATGAAAGTGATGTAACCATAATACAAATAGTTCCGAATTTATGTAACCTGTATCAGATATCTCAATTAAGCTTCCTGCTGGTGCTCCAATGGCGAGTTCTTGGGGCTTTCGCTTCCTCTTGAATATCAGCATTGGTGGAATGTAGTTCCCAGCCGCACTGACACAACATACCATTGTTGTGTTAATTCCTCGCTCTCCGCTTGCTGTTGCGCCTACTTGATGCTTTCCTTTGCGAGCTAAAATTTTTTGAGGCTTCTTTTGCACAGTTGTGAATCCTGACTCATCTACATTGTAGATGCGACTAGCTGTAATCTTCTTCTCATCCACAGTCTTCTCTAAGAGATCAAAGAAATGATCCACATTTTCTTTGTTGAAACCTCTAGCTCTGGCCATGGAGGTAGCCTCTGGTTGACGTAAGGACAGATGGGGGTTCCGCCGCATGAAAGCATAAAATCACTTCTTACCTGCCATTCGTGTTTCTGAATTGAAAGCATGAGGAACAGAATGCCTCTCTGCTATGTCAAAAGTTAATCGTCTGATATCATTTATGGTTAGCCCGAACAATATTTCTTCACATTTGAGAATGTACTAGGCTAGTTCATCTTCCATGTCTTTTGAGAATGTTGCTCGCCTCCCAAATGACTTCACCTCATTTGCGTAGGCATTTTTACTGTCAGCATGACGTTTGATGGTTGCTTTTGGTACTCCATAGACACGAGCACATTCATTCAGTCCACAGTCTCCATTTTTATAAGCTGCAATAGCTAACTGCAATTCTTGTTCTGTCCAATCTCCGTATCGCCCTCGCGTAGCTATAACAACTCCCTGAAAACAAAGGAACCACAAAATGTAGGCTACCTTACACGGCAAAACAATGTTTATCGTACGTTTCCTAAGTTGGACCAGTTCAATTTCGGAAACATCACATGGTCCAAAATCGGCAACTTCCAACTTATTATTATACACATATTCTAAAATGAGTAACAATTATTATTTTCGAACATCCTGATGTATTTGTAGCCTACATAATGCAGTTTTCAATACACTTAGGTTTAATTTGTTTACTTACCAAGTGGTTTTGTAAATCACTACGAGCTGTCGCACTAATCTTACACCAACTACCACGGAAACACATTAAGCCACACTGCGCGCGGGCCTGTGGCGCCAGACACTCGACCTTCGGCAAGGTCATGGGAGGAGGGGGTAGCTACACTGCGCACTGGCCACACAGATAGTTGTGTTACCAGTCGAGCGGAAAATTTCATGGTCCAACTTAGGCGGCGGTCCAAAATCGGCTACTCTCCCCTATTTTCATGAAACTAGGGATGCAGTCTTCTTGAAAAATAACAAGTATTTAGAGCCAGAAAAACTACATTCTCTGTGATTGTGGCAAATTTGTTAAAAATGTTCTCATTATTTTTTCTGCTATTGTTTCATAATTGTATGGTTCTATTTTACTATGCGATGTTCATAATTCTTGTTTTTCTTGTGGATAGAAATCAACTATATTTTGTATGTTTAATATGCTGCTAAAGTTGTGCTCAGTATACTCATGCTTATTTTTAAGATCTGTTCAATGTTTGCTGCTAATAAACATTTGCGAATTTTATTGCCATTTTGCATGGAATTATTTCTTTGTTTGTGTTGATTAATTCAATAGAAAATAATAAAAATAAACTTAAAATATTTCCAGTCAATTCAGTGATAAATGACAAAATTCATTCTTGTAAAAAATGATGTAATTAAAAACATTAATGTGCTACTTCCAACGACTGTGTGAGAGTGTGTAGGATGAAAACTGGTATTGTACTTGAATGTTCTCCTGCATTTGTTTGTGTCGAAAGAGATATCGACGAAAACAAAGTTTTTGACAAAGATGTCGTCAATTGTAATGCTAAACATGGGATAGTAATGATTTCGGATGCTTATGATGGTGTAGGTGCATATTGGTCTTGTTTTGCAAACTACCCTCACTTATTTGAAGAGCACAATGAAACTCCAAAGTATTCCTGTTCTGATGGAAATTTGGAAGTTGACGTTACTAAAGCACTGCCTATTATCACAGATTGCAAATGCGGACTGGGAATATAGTTGGGTGTATTAATGGACAATAATGTTTCTGTGCCCAGATGCATCAATGAAAACATTGTTTATTTGTTACCGGAACTGTATTTGATCGATTCTTAATTAGACAGAATTTTCGATACTATTATTTCATCTGCTGGTAGAATGTTAAATTCTTTCTGTTGTGCATATAAGTAGTCTTGTTCCGTCATTCCTGGCAGTCTCTTTTTGAATTCCTCGATGGTCATATACCTGAACAGGAAAATAGTCTGGTTATTTGTAACTGAAAATGATATAGAACTACCGTCATTATTTACATCTTCATATTTTTTTGAATGAAAAATTATTTGTAACAAACCTTTTTTCGTACGAATTCGATAAAATTTTCTATGTTGCCTCCTTCAGAAACATAAAAGGAAAGCATTTGTCGTATGGTTTCTGAACACGAATCACCCATTGTATTTTTTACTTACTATATACAAGACTTTTATTAATATGTACTTGAAACAAATTTTATTTGTTGCATGTGTTTCACAACAAACTATACATTAAAATTAGTGGCCTTGCTAAGCCTACAAAAAAAACACTGTATTTTTGAAACAAATTATCCATTTTCCATATACATTCTCATTCTGCCATCTTACAAATCTGAACTATTTCGTGTACTTGGTCAGTAATTCAAGTCTACAATTTTGGAAATTTGTAATTCGGATATTGTTCTGGTTGCATTGAACAGTACTTTGTTGAGTAACATTAGCCAAGAGTACAACAGTTTTCCAATTTTAAAAGGAAACCAAGTAAAGATCAACCGTGGTATTTTTTTTGCGTATTTTGGAAATTTATCAGTTTTTAAACAAAAATATTATATACAAAAAAAACTTGGCTCTATGTTCGGCTCTATCAACTGAATTCATGATCATGATGGAACTTGTGCTGGAAGCCATAACCACACTACATATTCCACATCCGCATCAGCGTATTTATGCAGTACAGAGGTTACTGTTTGCTAAAAGCTTACAGCAAAATTGCTCTTTGAATCCATCAGATTATTTTAAAGTATTAGATTTTTACGTTTTTAACGATGGAAAGTTACGTTTGCTTCCGCGCGATAAGGCAGATCCTCAGAGTCACGAAATTTTAAAAAGTTTACCTTTGGTGGCTTTGGACATTAAAACTGCCACAAACAAAATGAAAGATGTCCCTTTGGGTATAAATGTGCACGAAAAGTTGGTCACTTTCGTATTGTACATGGAATACATAGGTATTTCGTGTACAATAATGTCTTACTTGAAATGTTTTCGAGAGATGGATGTAACAAATGCTACTAACTTCAATCTTATGATGCAAAAGAAATATAATAAGATTAACAATTGTTTGTACATCAAAGGATGCGAAACTGAGCAACAACTATTATAGGAATTTCTGTTTTGGTACTCGAAAGGAACTTTGGTAGAAATGCTTACAAGTGATCCATTCTTTCCTCATTTCCTAATCGGCCATAACATAATTAAATATGATTTGAAATTTTTAGCTACTCGTTTGAAATGGTACGATATTGTAACAGTACAAGTTTAACTAAATGCTAGGAAAATAGAGAAAGGAAAACATAAACATTGTATTGAGTAATGTGGCGAGAAAGAGAGAGTTAGATTGATGGCACAGTTAGGACTAAAAACAACAGGAATAAATTGTGTCTTCTTTTCTAGTGGCATGTTACCGTCATGGAAACTAAACAATACCATAACACAAAGTGGTTTTGTAATGAAGTGAAACTATGGAAATAAGAAAATAGATATATACTGCAATCATGTGCCAAGACAAATATGTTTAACTCCTTCCTATTACTACAGTGGTATAGAAATAATGTGTCATATAAAATGAACATGTTAACATGAATAGAAGCACAACATACAGTACGACACATGAGTAATGGCAGCTGAATTTACTTTAGAAATGTAAGTTTTCCTGAACATGTTGCACAAAACAAATATCTGTTAATGTTCCATGGCTTGATGAGAAACATGAGAGGATTTCAGGCCTCTGGGTCGGCAACAAACACCCATTTAAAAAAAACTGTGATGATGTGTCTAATAAATAAGTTGGATTTTACTAAATTGTAGGATCTGCAGCATCTTCTTGGAGCACTCAATACTAAATTAAATCTTCTTGAATAATATTAGTATTGCAATTACTAAATACAGTAATTTACTACCAATGATTAAATTACAAGCACAAAACCAAGACACACTTAAAATCATGGAATACAGAAACCTTTCTTTTTTAAACAATCACAATAATCATACATTCAAAAATACCGCCATAGATAAATGATGAAAAAAAAAAAACATTACACAAGAACTTTCTCTCTGGTCACCATAGTGAACAGAGCATACTGACAGAAAAATTAACATTAAATTTTTTTAAGAGGTGCACTATAAAGTAAACATAATTATAGGAGCAAAACAAACAAAAAATATAAGTATAAGAATTAAGTAATAGGTCAACAATAAAAGAAAAAACATAACATTCATAAGTATTGAAAACATAAACAAACCCTATTCTGTAGTACTATTACAATATGCAAGCGGAATTCGATAATCATGTTTATATAGAAAATCAGTATTCTAATGCAGCTTTATTTAGGTTCCATCCTCAGTCGGTAATTTGCGATACATTTTTGTCTATCAAGAACAATAACCTCACTAGCGGCAACTAGTCTTTGGATTACTTTAGCAAGCATTATTTATCTAAAGAATTTTAAAAAATGGAACTTGACTCTGTTCTCATCAGGGTGTTGTACATTTTGGAAAATGGAATTCGCAGCATAGAAGATGAAAGAGTGCTGGCCGAAAAAGTGTTCGCAGTTTGTGATTCCGCAGATTCTGTCGAGCGAGCAGCAATAATACCACCCACAGAAAAAGTTAAAATGTCTCGGCTGATGGCCATCACAGAGCAAGAAGACATAAAGTTTTTAAAACTGTACGACATGGAACAAATACTGATCTACAACAAACTGGACTGTGTCTCGGTTGTCCGTCTCTTCGATACTTTAAAACTGGCAATGATAATGACGGAACTAGCAGTGATTTTCAACATGATGCCAGAATTTGATTCTCACTATGGAAATTCAGAGCGAATAAAAAATGTTTTTGAGTACACTGCATTGAAATATCATTTGTTGATTTGCACATACGAAAAAAACTCCATTATATTTCCCATGACAGAAACATTAATTTAGAAATGAATGCACTGTTCGATGCAGACAATATCTTGTATGAGATGCGGCAGAAGAAACTTAACCAAATATTGCCGGTACTAGAACAATGTCCTCAACTGACGGAATATAAATTTAACTTGAAAACTAAAAAAAAAAAAAATTCCTGGTGCTTTGGTTTTTACTAATCAAGGTATGCGACTGGATACGGTTCAGTTTGATGTCGTCAGCTTCTATCCAAATATCATTCGTTTGGGACGAATGGCGCACGATTCTTTTGACTGTACTTCCGTTCAGGCATTCTGTAAAATTATTGAATCTGTGCCTATATTGAAAACAAAATTCGATTCTTACTTGCAATTTAATTTAATGTGCGTATACATTGCTAACGATCCCGAAGTCGAGGCTTCAGAGCTGGTGCGAATTGGCTACACAGGCTATATTCACACACAAAGTTCGTTCGTATTCGGAATTGATCACCTTCGATTAATTTTTTGTTTGCTTGATAACATACGAAAAGTCAAACAGTTTTGTTTCGTGTTTTTTACAAGACTTGCTACAAACACGAAAACTAATAAAGGATTCTATGAAGAAAATGATACCCGGTTCATTGGACCAAGCGATGGCTGATGCCAGACAATTATCTGTAAAAATAAACAGTATGTATGGTTTATTCGGCGATCCAAATTTCAAGTATGCCTGGGAACCGAGTGCCATCGCAACCACGCTGTTTGCCAGATGTCTTTTGTGTTACGCTTGCAGAGTTACGGAAATAATGTACAAAATTTACGTTTGTCGTTTTACAAAATCTAATAACTACAGAAATAAGATTTCAATAGATGAACTCGAAACCATGCTCGAATTCATTCGCGACTATGGTTACATAGGAGATAAAAGTGCAACTTTGCAGTAAAATGGAAGAATTCGAACCGTTGAATTTCGATGCAAATACGGACGGCTACCAGTTCACTAATCCTGATAATGTCGTCGTTGCTGGATTTTTAAAACTTGTGAATGAGGAAATGTCCATAGTCATGGATAGTGATATGATAGTGTTTGATTTTATTACGTCATTGGGAGTAATTACTTTAACGAAAAAAAAATTACAACTGAGAAAATTCATTACTTACAACGTCTGGATGGCAAACAACCGCATAGATGTGTTGGAAAAAATTGTTGTCAAACATACTGGGTACGAAAGGAATGCTTCAGTATACATAAAAAATTTTTTTCTTATGTAGCTGCTTTAACCTTTGCTGCAAAGATCTGGTGCAAGCAAATAGATTTAAAACAGTTATTTAAGGATATTTTTACATATTTGTCAAAAGTTGACCAATGCGAACTCTATGAAAAAATTGAATTGCGTTGGTTGAAGCAAAAATAGGCAAGAAAAGAATTAATTGACAGTGTAACCACCAATTAGGGCAGTTCAATAAATGCTGTGACGTTATACGACAAATCAGATCTTCAAAAATTAGTTTATTACAAACTATCTTCATTTGAAAAACATCAAGATGTTTTAAAAATAAATCACAGCAAATATTTACGCAATTACTCAAAAGTTATTTTATCCATAACTTCTATAGGACTTGAAGTGGCCATCGACTGCAAACCTGAAGAATTTGTTTGCAGTGCATATGAAGACTAGTTGAAAAATGAAGAAAGCACAATCGTGTATAATCTAATGAACGGAACATTTCCCCAATGCTTTGCATCTATCGACTAGTACCGTCTTCTGACCGTATATCTATAGTTTCCATTTCCGGAATACGAACACCTGCGTCTTCGCAATGTCGGAGAACGTCTTCTTTTGCGACGACATCCATTCGTTCGTCTTTTAGATCTGTTTGGCGATTTGGACCTCGATCTATGACGTACCATATTATTTTTTCCTTATATATTATTGTTTAAATTTTTTCCAAATAGTTACCGCAGCCAACATTGAACAGATTACTAAACCACCAAATATGAAAATACTAGTGGCAGATGATGCAAATGTAAACAAATTATAAAGACCCTCTAATAAACCACCAACACCTCCGACGATTTCTTGTACGTTACCACCTACCATGTCGGAAATTGCATCGCTAAAAGATGCCTGTATGCATCTGTATTCAATATTAGGATCGTCTATTCGGGGAATATCAATTTTGCTGTCGCAATTAACACTCACTACATAATTATCATTTGATGGACATTTCGTATGTAGCATTTCTGTTGGTAGGATATCAGTATAAACACGGCAACATTTTGTACACATTAGTTTCGTATTTGCACGAACATTGTATCACTTTGCAAGAAGATAATTTTCCATTGTTAAAATCGTAACGCAGACCACTCATTTCTTTGCGATATTTATCAACATAAGCCGAAAATGAAAGACTCGCAAAAGTTAACATAACTGAATAACCGAGAATGTTTGTGGAATTTTTAGTAAAGTATAATTTTATTTTTTGTAATTTATAATTCCTACTAACTAGGGTATCTAATTCCTCCTCCGTTTTAATAGTTTTCAATTCTGGAACGATTTCGTTTAAATAATTAGATGCCTTTTAAATTACTCGTAGTTTATAGCCTGGAAATTTTTCAACTTCCTTTTCGAATTCTCGTAACGAACTTTTGGAGGGTTTCAAATTCGGATGTATTTTGGACAATGCTTGTTCGATATTTCCTTCTCTAATTAACTGTAAAATATTTTTCATTGGTACAGTGCCTATATGATCGGTATTCTTTACCGTATTTAAGTGACCATTTTCTATAACATCATGTATAGCAACACTATCGGTTTTTTTTAAAACCCTACGAAGATCACATTCAAATGAAAATTTTTCGTGATTAGTGTGTGGAAATTTTTAAGAATGTTTTAATAACATTTCAAACAACATATTGACTTATATTACAAAAAAATATGAAACCTGGATATTAATTTTTAAAATAAATATAATGCTGTAGTCAAAATAGTGTTGTCACAGCAGTATAAGTTTATTTTCTGAATTCTAATTATACATTTTTTATGACAAACTTGTAAGATATATAAGCCTGTCACATTTATATTACTATGATATCGAAAACATTTAGTGATTCTAAAATTTATTTTTCATAAAATGTAGGTAATAAATACATGAAACAAAAGATTTCCAATTTTAGTTGAACTAGAAAATAACGCATATATTTACTTACTTTTTTATGATTTTTCCCATGAAATATACAAAAAATGTATGCCTTCAGAATTGTCAGAAATAAAAATTAATAAAATATAAAAAAAAACTTGGAATATAAATGAGTTTTCATTGAAAAATATTTAAACATAAAGTAGCTGAGCAGACATTTTTTAACCAAATATGTTCAGAAAAATGAATGCTAAAAACAAAGTGTGATTCCTCTTAGCAAAAAGTAAATACACATATGGGCAGAGATGTATCCCTCTTACCCTCTCGTGCCTATTTTTCGTGTTCCTATTGGTTTGACATCATCATCAGGGGGGAGGGTCCTCTTTCCCTCTCCTGTCAAATTTTCGTGTTCCTATTGGTTTGACATCATCCTCAGGGGTGGGTCCTCTTCCCCTCTCCTGCCAAATTTTCATGTTCCTATTGGTTTGATGTCATCCTCAGGTGTCTCCTTCATTTGCTATTTTTTAAAGGAGAAGAATAGGATCTTTTGTGTATGTTCTGTATAGCCTATCCAGCTTTATTATGGCCAATGTGTGTTCCGACTGTAGCGTAACTTTGCTCAATGCCCAACAAGTGTTTGGAGAAGGTGAAAATGAAGCAGCACGTTACTTTATGGACCACGGAATATTCACTCCATCCATCAAGTGCCAGAGATGCGGACGTGGTCCGGCAAAGATAGTAATGAACAACGGAGCATTTTACTGGTGTCGTAGACGTAATGCCGACGGCACAAAGTGTAATTTTAAACTGTCTGCTAGAACACAATCCACCTTCGATCAGTCTAAACTGTCACTAAAGAAGATTTTAAAGTTTTTACTAATGTGGTGTCTCTTGCGAAATCCACGTCAGAGAACCATCATGGAAGAACTGCAATGTTCGGCCAAGACCGTCGTCCAGTGGTCCAGCACTTGCCGATCAATTTGTGTTGATTGGTTATATTCAAACAGGCAGCGAATATGCGGACCCGGCACCGTCGTCGAGATTGACGAATCCAAACATGGAAAAAGGAAAAATTTAAAAGGGAGAAAAATCGAGGGACAGTGAATGTTCGGCGGCATCCAGCGAAATGATACATACAAGTTCTTCCTTGTTCCCATCGACAACAGGAATGCGGGTACCTTGACCAAAATAATGAGGGAGTGGGTGAGGCCCGGCACAACTATAGTCAGCGACTGCTGGAGGGGCTACAAGTCACTGGACGCCTACGGTTATCGTCACCTGCAGGTGAATCACACCAAAGAGTTTGTGTGTAGTGAAAAAAAGTGGCGACGTACATCGTAGAAACTTGGAGCGACTGGCAGGAGAGGACTTGATTGTGCACACTCAAACCATAGAAAGAAATTGGTGTTCAGTGAAGTATAATATTCCATGCTTCGGACGAAGGAAAAAGCATTGCGAGGGCTACCTTGCGGAATATGTTTGGAAGAAGAACCATCCCTATGGAAGCAGGTTGTATTCGTTCCTGAAGTACGCCTCTACGATGTACCCGCCGCCAGAGACGCTGGAAGCTGCTTGCAGGTAACTTTGTACATAAACCCTACACTTAAATATTACTGTTTCCGATATTGTTGACGTTCTGGAGAGTGCCGTGAATGAGAGTGCTGTGGGTGAGACTGCCGACATTGTTAATGCTCTGGAGAGTGCCATGGATGAGACTGCCGATATTGTTGACGTTCTGGAGAGTGCCATTAATGAGACTGCCGACATTGTTGATGTTCTGGAGAGTGCCATGGATGAGAGTGCCGACATTGTTGACGTTCTGGAGAGTGCCATTAATGAGACTGCCGACATTGTTGACGTTCTGGAGAGCAACATGGATGAGACTGCCGACATTGTTGATGCTCTGGAGAGTTCCATGGATGAGACTGCCAACATTGTTGACATTCTGGAGAGTGCTATTAATGAGACTGCGACATTGTTGATGTTCTGGAGAGTGCCATGGATGAGACTGCCGATATTGTTGACGTTCTGCAGAGTGCCATTAATGAGACTGCCGACATTGTTGACGCTCTGGGGAGTGCCATGCATGAGACTGCCGATATTGTTGACGCTCTGGAGAGTGCCATGGATGAGATTGCCGACATTGTTGATGTTCTGGAGAGTACAATGGATGAGAGTGCCGACATTGTTGACGTTCTGGAGAGTGCCATTAATGAGACAGCCGACATTGTTGACGTTCTGGAGAGTGCCGTGAATGAGACTGCCGACATTGTTGACGTTCTGGAGAGTAACATGGATGAGACTGCCGACATTGTTGACGCTCTGGAGAGTGCCATGGATGAGACTGCCGACATTGTTTACGTTCTGGAGAGTGCCATTAATGAGACTGCCAACATTGTTGACGTTCTGGAGAGTAACATGGATGAGACTGGCAACATTGTTGACGTTCTGGAGAGTTCCATGGATGAGACTGCCAACATTGTTGTTGTTCTGGAGAGTAACATGGATGAGACTGCCGACATTGTTGACGTTCTGGAGAGTGTCATGGATGAGAGTGCCGACATTGTTGACGTTCTGGAGAGTGCCGTGAATGAGTGTGCCGACATTGTTGACGTTCTGGAGAGTAACATGGATGAGACTGCCGACATTGTTGACATTCTGGAGAGTTCCATGGATGAGACTGCCAACATTGTTTATGTTCTGGAGAGTAACATGGATGAGACTGCCGACATTGTTGACGTTCTGGAGAGTAACATGGTTGAGACTGCCGACACTGTTGACGCTCTGGAGAGTGTCATGGATGACAGTGCCGACATTGTTGACGTTCTGGAGAGTAATATGGATGAGAGTGCCGACAATGTTGATGTTCTGGAGAGTGCCATGGATGAGACTGCCAACATTGTTGACATTCTGGAGAGTGTCATTAATGAGACTGCCGACATTGTTCGTGTTCTGGAGAGTGCCGTGGATTAGACTGCCGACATTGTTGACGTTCTGGAGAGTGCTGACAGTGAGGAAAATGTGGAGGATATTGTTGAGTAGGAGGGTGTGGAAAACATGGGGGGTATGGTGAAGAAGGGGGGTGAGGGTATTCTAGAGTCTGTGGCTGAGGTCGAAGGTTTTCTAGAAGGAGTTGTGGCTGAGGTGAAGGAGGCTGAGGTGGAGGGTACAGTGTAGGTGGCCGCCCAACCATTGCTGCTAGCTGCTGCAAGGTAGGGCGGCGGCAGCGCACCCCCCTTCTAACGTTCTTCACTCTATCAGCCATGGTTGACTAAACACTCGCATACTGGCGTACATACAGTCGTCGCAGATCTCCCTCTACACATTACAAGTCCCAAGATAACCTCCTTTTCTTCGCCAGTTGTTTGCTATGCAGGAAATATTGCCGGTCCAATGTCTGGCTGGCAGCTTGCCAAGTTTGAAAGATCACGATCTCTACCATAGACCAACACTTTTGCCATTTGTATTCCAAACGGAAAATATAATAATATCACAACATGTATTCCTAACTAAATTGCAAATTTAATTGGGACAAAATAATAGTGATGTTTAATTGGTAATTTGAACTAAATTTACTGTAAGAGATAACATTTTTTAAATGCTGTAATTATAATACATGTAAGTGCATTCTTAGATTATTTATTGTTTTTCTATTTCAGTAATTTAATATAAAGCAATATAACACATTTGTTTTATACATTTAATATATATTTACTAAAAAACATTAGTAGGAAATATACAATCATTTCATAAGTATGTATTTCAAGGGGGTTGGTAGTTTGTCAAGTTTTGAAGAAGTACCACCCCCCCCCCTTTTCCTTCTTCCTTCGTGATTATTTTTTTTACCCTAATAAACACATAAAAGTCAGCTACAAGCAGCATAAATAACAATGGCTAGTGTTACAGACGTTTGTCCAGGCTTCTACATACATACGGTTTTGGTCACACTTCCTGATTTTAAAAAAACGTTTAAGTTCACTGTATTGGCGACTCAGTTGGGCGTTTTCGTGCGTGCAAAACACATCCGAAAATTTTGTTCACGAGTGAATGTGAAGTTTGACGAGTCTTATTATCTAGACACTACAGATTTTTTCGAGATGTCGTTGTACATCAAATGCGAGGCGGATTGGCAACGATACGAAGTTTTTAGAAATAAGTTTAAATGTGCAGATTTTTTCTCTAGAATCTTTGAGGAATAGTTTTAGTTCTTTGGAGTTTACAGATGCTACCGCTAGAAGAATGGTACTGCAACTGGACGCACATATTTTACGGCTTGCTAACGATCACGAAGGTTTCAAGATAGTGCAAAATTTTTCAGTTTATTGTGGCAGTACTAATAGGAAGTGTGAAGTGGAACAATTAGCGAACGACGTGTTCGTAAGTGTATTTAAACGGAGCGCACCTCAAGTGGCGAGCATAGTTGGAGATTATGTATTTGCTGTAGAACGACGCGAATATTATAACAGGTTCCCTGCCACATTTTGTAATAAGCATGGATTGTACGTGGGGTTAAGTGTTCTACCGACAACGTGCTGAATTATTTCTTTAAGAAAGTTGTATATTGTTGAATTTAAATGAAGGACTTTTTTTTAAGTTTTGCTTTCTAGGAAGCAATTTTTATAACCACGGAAGTTACCTATTGAGGCTTCGATAATCTACTGCTTTGATCATGCTTCCAGACTTTGACAAACAGTTGCATTTTACTGTGACATCATCGTTTAACACACTTGTGCGAGCGAGCCACGTTCAAAGCTTCTGTTCGGCGATCAACGTGAATTTGGATTGGAAAGATTAAATTTCGAGAAATGTTTGTATGATAACATTAAAGAAGAATTTGTAAAGTATAAGCTATTTAGAAATACATTTGAAAATGATACTGTATTTTTCCCTTCATTCTTTACTAAGAATATTTGGTAAATTCGAAACGATGGATGCTAATGTTAGGAGAATGCTGCTACAGCTAGAAATACATCTATTGCTACGCGCAAACAAACATGAAGCTGTAAAGGCAGTAAAAATTTTTTTCAGTCTACTGCGACAGTCTTGATAGGAAAAGTGAAGTGACAGAATGCATAAATGATATTTTTTTCAAGTGATTTTGATCAGTACTTACCTCACATTACGAGCGAAATAGGACGTTTGGTTGCTTGTAATGAAAAAAGTGAACATTACAGTAGATTCAGAATTCCTTTAAATGTTTCAGAATATTTTGTAATTGTACTCAAAAACTGTGAGCACGACATACTTTTTGAAAGACTTAGAGTTATTCCAAACGTGTTTTACAGACGTGTGTGAATACATTAACTTATGGTTTTTGGCTGCAGTACCTTTCTTGAAAGCGGTACAATGTGCTGTTTGGTAGATGAATTGTTATTATTTTTTCGAAAAATGCCGTGCTTAACTAGTCCAAAGTGTCAAAAATGTAAAATTCCTAAATTGGCAAAATTTCAGGAGATATATTTCGGTTTCTTGACCAAAATGTCATTATTTCGTAAAATAATCAAATACGTACTGAATTATTTTATTTGCACTGTATGATGGAAAATATAGTGTATTTGATAAGTTTCTTACTGTGTTTGCTGTAAATTTTATATTACTGGATACGCTATGCAGCACAATAACCAAAATCTGTTTAGCTTTTACAGCTTACTTCATTTATTTATTTTAAAGATATTATTTAGTATTGGCTCGCAATTTATTTAATATTTAGTGCTATATATTGGTGTAGTTTAAACAACACCTAAAATATAAATATATAACTATCCCTTATTCTGTTGAGACATTGAACTCACACACTTTACACCTAGTGTACAATTACTGCACTTATTTTTATATTGTGTCACATGTTTGCATTGCTCCATGAAAAATATCACACTGCAAGTGTTATATTAGGTAATGGCTATGATGTGTGAACATTTGGTATGGCGAGTATCTTATAACTACTTTTGTCAACACAGACGTTATTCATGAGTTTGATTAAAGTGTGCTGTGAAACGATACGTAAGTTCATTCCAGAAATCTTAAAAGGTTATGCGCCTAGACCTGCGGAACATCTAAAATGGTTTCAAATTTTCATAGTATATACATGTTGGCCTGCGCCAGTTCTTTCATCCATTCGTTAGTTAAAATATTTTTAATGGATCTGAAAATGAACGTCGGCAACCTCAAAGGAAAGAATAAATGGGCCACGTGGAAGTAAAAAGTACTTATCTTACTCAGAAGTATTCTTGAAGGCGAGGATGTTGTCTCAGACAAGTTGAACGAGCCCATTCCACCTGATCAGACAGCTTCAGCCCAACAGGTAACAACTCGTGACAATAAACTAGAATATTACCGAAATGCAGATACAAGAGCGACATGACAGAGAAAAGCTGACGCAGGTTATGAGGTTCAATTCCTCAAAGGATGTATGGCAAGAGCTGCATAGACTATACGAAGGCGTAACTGAAGACAAAACCTTTAGCTTGTGTATGCAATTCTTTACATACAAGTTGGGATCTAATGATGACATGGCTGACACCCTGCCAAAGATTAAAACCATTTGGAACAACCTCAACATTCAACTGTCGGAAAGAACAGAAGTGAAAACCTGGCCAGATATCTTAATTATTTGTAAAATTCTGGATACATTACCCCCAGAATATTTCTCGTTCAAGTCAAGCTGGCTCTTAATGCCAAAAAGTAAGCAGACAGTTGAGAATTTAACCAGTCCGCTCTGAACTCATGACAGGGAATTTTCAAGCAAAGGTCCCCAGGCCAAATGCTCAGATTCACAAGAAGCCCTAGTTGTGTCCAAGGGTAAATTCAGATCCAATGTAAAATGTCATTTCTGTCACAAGGAAGGTCACATCGTTAATAATTACATCAAGAGGAAAATGGATGACAAGCCACCTAAAAATAAGCCCCAGGGTACCTCCGACAATAACATGATACTACGTACAACCAACAATGAGATATTCTCCACAAGTCGCGACAACGAGAATTGGTTCGTGGACAATGGTGAACGAACCATGTCTGCAACAATAGATCCCTCTTAAGGTTCCTTAAAGCATTCGATTCTCCTCACAAAGTGATGACAGCAAATGGCACAAGTGTACCAGCCATAGGGATGGGTGACATCATTATCAAGACCTGTGTCAATGGCACACAGAGAGAACTGACCTTTCTAACATCTGGTATGTACCAGAGATGAGCATAAATTTATTCAAATCAACAACAGGGACATTCTGACCGGGTCCAGAATATGCAAATACGGACTGTACCAGCTACATCTATCCAGCATCAGCAATGTAAACTCCGTATCAGGTAACGAAAACACACTGCAGCTGTATCATGAACACTTGGCGCACCAAAACAAAAAAACATGTGAAAATGTTTATCGAACGAGAACTAGGAATAAAAGTCAAAGTAAATTCCGAAGTTTGCGAGGGCTGTGTTTATGGCAAAGCACACAGACTGAAGTTCGGTAAGAGGGAAAGAGCCACAACACCCGGTGAAGTTATTCATGCAGGTGTGCAGCCAATTCGAGGTGTCATACTCAGGATTCCGTTACTATGTATTGTTCAAAAATGACTTTTCTAGATTCCGCTTCATATACATTATTAGAGAAAAATCAGAGGTCCACGAGAAGTTCACCCAAATGTTAAAGGAATGTGAGTGTTCCGGTCACAAAGTATTCTCACTCCTCAGCGACAATGGCGGAGAGTTCAATAACTCAAAGATGAAGAAAACACTGAATAATCAAGGTATCCAGCAAATTCCCACAATACCCTACTGTAGCGAGATGAACATAAACATCTAAAGAGACAACAGAGTAGTTGTAGAAGCCGCCCGAGTAATGCTACATGTCCACAGCAGTCTATCCCAAGCACTATGGGCTGAGCTGACAAATACAGCAGTCTCTATTCTAAATAGAACGGGTCCAACCACCGTCGAAGACAAGAACCTATTTGAATTCTGGTTCGGGAAGAAAGGAAGCATCAAGCATCTCAAGATAATAGGGAGCGAGTGCTATGTCCATAATCCAAACAGAGAAGGGTGTAATTGGCAAAAAGGCTATCAAAGTAATCCTGGTCGAGTCCGACTTCGGTGGCTACAGGATATGAAACAAAGAACAACGAATTGTAAGGTCAAGAGATGTAGTCTTCAACGAGAAGACATTAGAAATAGAACAGGAAGTATTCCTTCCCCACAAGTGCGAGGAATCCCATTCACAACAGCCTCCAGACGTTGAAATCGGGCTGAGAGACGAAGGAAAATCCAGCGAACATGGCACCCCTGAAGAACCCCAAGAAGAGACAAGCGATCTGAAAGACTTTCTAGGGTTTGGTGACTCAGAAACCATCGAAAACCAAAAAATAACCCTAAGAAGCAGGGATAAAATAAGACCCCCCAGACGATATGAAGAGTGTGCCTTATTCATTTTTAAAGAAAATCTCCAAACTCTGGGAACCTATCACGAAGCTATAGGGTCAGAGCACTCCAAGGATTGGCAGCTAGACATGGACAAAGCAACGAAGGCATTAATGGAGAACAAGATGTGTACACTCCAGAATCAGCCTAAAAACAAGAGAGCACTGCCATGCAACTGAACTTACAAGATCAAGGAGAATCCAGAACCATCGAAAGATACAAGGCAAGACTAGTCGTCAAGGGATTCTCACAAGTGAAAGGAATAGAATACAACGAGACTTTCAGTTCAGATGAGCACGATAAGAACCATTCTAAGTGATGCAACGAGCAAAAGGATGTCACACGCACCATTCGACATGTCCACAGCATTTTTCTATGGAGATCTATACGAAAACGAAGAGATCTACATTGAACAACCCGAAGGGTACAACAACGGTAAAAGTCAATTCTGCAAACTTAAGAAGAGCCTGTATGGCCTGAAGCAAGCGGCTCGATGTTGGTACAAGAGAGTCGTCGATTTCCTGAAAATGCTAAACTTCACCCCCTGCAATGCAGATCCCTGTCAGTTTACACGGCAAGTAGGTGAAAATCAACTAATTATAGCACTGTTTGTCGACGACGGTCTCATTGCATCAACCAGCGATATAAAACTGCACACATTATTGGAAGCACTAAAAACTCAATTCAAAGTAAGTCACAAGGAGTTGTGCTATTTCCTCGGACTGGAAATAACTCGCCAAGATAATGGATCAATCAAGGTAGATCAAAAGAACTACACCAGAAAGATCTTGCAAAGGTTCGGGATGGAAAACTGCAAGTCCGTGTCAACAACCATCTCAAGCAACTCGCTAGAGAGTTCCGAATCAGGGTGAGAATAGGAAAACTACCCGTACCGTCAAGCGGTGGGCGCACTAATGTACCTGATGGGGGCGACAAGGCCAGACATCGCGTACACTGTAGGCGTCCCCTCGTGCTCACTAGAAAAATTATCTACTGAGGAAATTGTTCGTGTCAAAAGAATATTCCGATACCTGAAGGGATCCAAGGAGTTCGGAATTGTCTATCAGGCAGGGGAAGAATCAAGTCTGCTCGAGTGTTACAGCGATGCCGACCTCGGTGGAGACCCTAACACCGGACGGTCCACATCAGCGATGTTAGCCTAATACGCCAGAGGAGCAGTTTCATGATCCAGTCATAGGCAGTCCAGCGTAGCAATCTCCACGATGGAAGCCGAACTCGTAGCGGCCAGCGAGGCTTCAAGGGAATTAATCTGGCTAAGAAGACTTCTAACAGAACTTGGAAGCCTTCGAGAGACCCCAATTATCTACGTCGAAAATGAAGCCGCTATCAAACTAGCCAAGAACCCGGAAATGCATCGACGGACAAAACACATACGAATTCGACACTTCTTTGTTAGTGAAGTGGTACAAGAAGGGTCAATTACCAAATAACAATGGGCAACCAGCTAGCAGACATGCTGACCAAACCGCTTCATAGACCGAAGCTCTCAAAATTCATAGAAGAAGTCGGACTGAATTAACAGCGACAAAAGTGCATTCTTCAATGAGGGAGTGTTGAAACATTGAACTCACACACTTTACACCTAGTGTACAATCACTGCACTTATTTTTATATTGTGTCACATGTTTGTATTGCTCCATGGAAAATACGACAATGTTAGTGTTATATTGGGTAATGGCTACGCTATATGATCTTTTGTTTTGTTCTAGTATCTTATAACTATTTTTGTAGACACAGACGTTATTCATGAGTTTAATTAAAGTGTGCTGTGAAACGATACGTAAGTTCATTCCACAAATCTTAAAATACTCGATATTGAAGTAATAAACTATCGCAGTGGTTCGTAGTACCGTACATCAATGTGGGTTGATAATTTACATATTTCTTATCATAACTCGTAAAACTGCATAACTAGAAAAATCCACGCCTTTTCTTTCTATAATTTTACGTCTGTGTAATTTCACCAACACCACGAAGCTAATTTTTACCAAAAAGCATGCCCTTAACTAGAATTTAAGTACCAACCTTTGAAAAAACTAACGAAGCAGTACTGAATGTATGACGAATAACTATTGGGTTGCTATTCAGAGGTTGTAATACACTAGGGTTTGATTATTCCCCGAATAGCGTATTCGTGTGATAGTTATTCGGATCTTTTTTTCGTAGGTGGTAATACCAAAGATGTTAGAAGGGCCCAGATGGAGTATGTCGCCGGGAATTGTAACCAAACAAACGCTTGACGTGGCTGGTATTAATGTGGCCGACTAATTAAAAATTGAGGAAATATTAGTTAGGAGGTGTGTAAACAGGGCTAAAATATAGAGTTTTCAACCTAAAACATCAATTAATGAGCATAATATATTAATATGCCATAAAATACATGTCTGATGTGTACTTATGAGGATAAAGCTGTATGGTGACTGGAAAATTTGGTGGCTACCTCTCCCCCCTCTTGGCTTCACTCCCCTCGCCTTCATTCAGACCTTATGCTATCCCCGTGGGTAATACAGGCTCTCAGTGTCAATACTATAACTATTGAAAATACGTCGAAAGAAAACTCTAATTCGGTATATAGATCTATTGAACATAGTATGTTAACATCGCGAGACTTCGGACTCTTGTAAGCTTAGTACATATCATAAGACTTATGTTTTGAACTTATGTAACCTGTTTTAAGGTGGAATAATTAATCGGAGGTATAAAGTTTTTATTCATTTACTATAAGCCCCAAAAACACTGCAAAACAGAACTTATCACGAGTTTGGACGTTTGTAATAAAATGTGAGCTTAGTGTCTCTCATTAAGACTTATGTTCTTAAGGTGGAGTAGTTAGTCGGAACTTAAATGTCTTATTTGTTTACTGTAAGACCCAAAAACATGGTAATTCAGCACTTTTAACACGAGTATGGGCTTCTGTATTAATTATTGAAGCTTAGTATCTCTCATTACGACATATGATTTTGAACTTAAGTAATATGTTGTTAATATGAAATAGTTAGTTGTTTGTTAAAAGTTCTTGCTCATTTACATTGCTCCTAAACTTGGTAACTCGGGAGAGCAATACTATATATTGTGTGTTTAGTTTTGTGTTACTAAATTCATATTAAATATTTCAAATGCTTAAAATGGTCCTTATAATAATATCTACATATGTTAAATAGTGCTACATGTATTATGACAAAGTACTGTGTTGTTGCATCAGCCAGTCTGTTATGTAAAAACTATGGTGCAAGGAACCGACGATTATCTCCGGGTTTATCAAAGTAAGGTCAAGGAGGTCATGGCTGGAGCGGAGTCCTCTCGGGCCAACACTTTCGTCGCTTGCTTTCCTACAAGTCAGTCACTTTCAAGTAAGTTGTAACTTTTATGCTTAGACATAGCCTACATATATTATATGTCATATTAATTATATACTACACTTCTTTCGGTTGTGATGGCTACTTATTAGCAACGTGTTTTATTATTTTGAGATTTGTGACACAAAACAAGACATTTACCTGTAAGTTCATATACACATTTTTAAAATTTGTACTATAAAGTACATCTTGCATTGTACTACAAATCACTAAATATATATAAAAATATTTTCTCAGAGTCAACCACCTTTAAGTAAGTACTAAATTGTATACTCTTTTATTAATATATTCCATGCTTCATAAACTTAAGTTGTGATTGCTACTTTTTAGCAATGTGTTTTATTATTTTGTGGTATGTGGTACAAAACAAGACATTTACCTGTAATATACATTTTTACAATTTGTTCTATAAAGTACATCTTGAATTTTACCACGAATCACAAAATATTTTTTTTCTCCAATTCCATTGCCTTCATGGAAGTTTAAAATGTTATACTATTATATGTATACTATTCTTCTTTAAGTTGTGATAGTTACTTATTATGAAAATTTTTTACTATTTTGTGGTTTGTGGCACAACAGAAGATATTTTAGTTGTAAAATGAACCTGTAATATACATTTTCAAAATTTGTAACATGAAGTACATCTTGCACTGTACTACAAATCACGAAGTGTAAAAAATTTTGCTAATAAATAAATATCAAATTTCACCAAACTTACACGAAAAAATATAGCTATATAACTTGTAGCAACACACAATATAAATGATGTATAGTTTTGCTTTTATACAGAAAAATATAAAATAATAAATTATAAAAAAAATTGTGAAATATATATTTTGAAAGAAAAAAAATTAAATGTCCATAAGATTTACATGATTTTTTCGCGAATAATTGAAAATGTACAAAAATTTATTTTTATTCTAATAAAATATATTAAAAGTTTTGAGCACCCATGTTAGACAGGAAGCAAATTAAACAAAAATAACTAACGCTCTTCTTATTTGTGTAGATGAATACAGAAATTATTAATTTTACTTTATATTTTCAACTGCAAACATGTTAGTTGTTTTTATTTTGTTTTATATTCATTTCAACCACCGTGCTGTCTTTCCTGAAAGTCGAGGGCTGGCCTGTGGAGTGTCGCACATATCTACTGGGAGACTACGGGCAACAGAGATTTGAGTGTTTCTTTTGTCCCTAATATTTACCTTTCCAGCATTCGTTAACTGCAAAGTGTTTCTTTTTTCCCAGCTATTTATTGTTCTGGCTTTCATTAACTACAAAAACATAATAATTGTTAATTTTACGTTTAAGTACGCCAATGGTAATAGCATAGACAAAACTTAACTAAGAGAACAGAGTTTTTAAATGTATTTTATAATTGGTGGCGGGCAAGATTTTTAGTTCATGTTAAAATATTCTAGAGACAAGAATGTAGCGACAATGACTGTCGGGTCTTATTAAATATAATATATAGTTATTACATTAAACCCCCAGCTGTCTTCATGGGCCTCCCAAAAAGCACATACAATCCATCTTTTATTCTTTCTGTCGCATTACAATTTTTTACTTGTCCATAACTAGAAAATTAAGTTTGATAATTTGTATTCAAATATTCTTTTCCATAGCACAATCACAGTATTTTTCTAGATTGGGAGCACTCTGAGAAACTCCATTGTTTTTTTCTAATTTATTTATGGTTCAAAAAAAGGTTGTTTACATTTTGTAGTGTTTTGTAAAGTGATCGATTATCAAATAAGAATTTGTGTATAATTACTAACATGCAAACTTCTGACGTAAAGTCTAGGAACATATACATTTACATGTATACATATATATATATATGTATGTATGTATGTGTGTGTGTGTATACTTACCTTCTTTTTCAAGAGTAGACCTAACAGGCTTGTATTTTTCACAATTTTTTTACACAGCATAAAACAAGATAACCCTACACGTCACCCTGTTTTTCCAACTGTCTGCAGGGGAAACACAGACAACCTTGTTTTCAAACTGTGTCAGCAGGAAAACATCAATGCTTGCTGTTTGAATGATATTCAAGTTGTCAGGAAACATTACAAGTAAATACTCCCAGCTCGAGTAACCTGTAATTATTTGTATTACAGAAAATTGAGTAGGGTGGGTTTCTTTAAACAAAAATATTTTCTCACTGAGCAAAGAACGACTTAGGTCCACCATATAATCAAATGATAAATTAGTACATACAAATTTAATTGATTCCCTTCCACATTCGTAAGAAGCAGCTAAAAACGGATAAATCTGAGAATGCGAAACATTTTTCGTTCTATTTTATACTGATTGAAATAATTCGCCACCGTAATTATACAAAGTTATATTATAAAGATAAATCAGAGCATATGTAATGGCACCTGTTTCAAAGCATATGGCAAAACACTTACAAACGAATAATTCTGTATAAAGGTGTACACAGACTTGTACATGGTGCATATCGTTCAAAAAATTTTTGAGTAAGTATGAAGTTGGTTATTCTAGTACCAGGGCTGATGGGTTCTAAATTGCATGTTGACGAGTTCCCACCTTCCCCGAAATACTATTTGAAGGGAAAAATGAAAAACAAACATTTCATAGTCATATTATCAGGAGAAATTCGAATAACACCACGAAAAATTATTTCTAATTACTATAAAGTTTCGGTACATAAAAAATTTTAAATACTTTATCGGACATTCCTAATATTGTGTTCGAATCATTTCCATACGACTGGAGACAAGAACCACTCGACATCGCTAAGAAATTGTGTATACATATCTGAGAATGTATAAACAGTCTCAATATGTAATAACCATTTACATGACAGGCAATTTGTTAGGAGGGTTCATCATTAAAATTATGATAGACAACCTCAATCATGATTTCCTTAGCCACATTCGTTATGTTTTCAAGTGTGCTACAACTTTTTTTTTTTGAAACAACTAATGCCTACGAAATTTTTTCGAAAAATACATCAGACATTGGAGATAGTATTTACCGGTTTCGGGAGACACAAATGAAATAATTTGTAAATATATACGGCCAAAACTTGACAGTACTTTCACCAATTTTTTTTGTTACTGAGAGACAAATGTCTATACAGAACACATTTATAAAGAACTATAAATTGAATGGGTGAATGTGTACTTAACACAAAAATTACACAAATCTTTCACTAGAAATTCTCGTAAATTAATGTACGTCATATGTTACAATATTGTTGCGTGCCATGTTCCTGGTGGCCAGTGGTCGGCAGCTGTTTCGTAACAACCTGAGGGCTGGCCGATGATTCAAAGCCCGGGTGGCTCATAGTGGGAATCCCGCCGAACCTACGTCATAGATACCTGTCCCAACTGCGTCTTAACCCTTCGAGTGCGGCGGACGTGACTACTAGCACATCCGAAACATGATGAAATATCTATTTTTAGACCCCTGTAATGCGGGGAATAACCGACTGTCTGGGCTAGTA